>JAQGCS010001174.1:0-15216 GCA_034702105.1 Fuscozetes fuscipes
TTTCAGAGGCCTAGAAAGTACCTTTCTACTGCTCATCAGCAGCTAAAATTTTGCATGATGAAAGTATGCATCATGAATATTAACATGGTGTTTTCAAATTCAATTTATCGGAGTAAACGTTCGATTACATTCCAATTAAGTTGTATTTGGGATGAGATGAGCGATAAGTCTTACGAGTAAATGGATTGTCAAATATGATTCCATTTATAAAATATGGTCTTATTTTTATTATTTGTTTGATATAACTATAAAGGAGTATTCAATAATATTCAAAGACTTTTAGTAAAATTCTACGAAAATTTGCATTCATTCCAAATAAAACTAATTGAAAGCATGAAGTGATTCAATGATATTTTCAAATCCATTTTATGTAAAATATTTGCAAAATTTCAACAATTTTTGAATTTGTGTTTTGTTAAGTTTTGAAAAGCATTTGAATCATAATAAGTGATGATTTGTCAATGCTATCAATCATTTAAATTACTTTTATTTAATGAACTTAATATTCAAATTGAATGTGTTCTTTGACAATTACTTCTTTGAGCACTCAAAATGAATAAGCCCATTTTTCAAAAATGAATTTAATGCTTCCAATTTTTTTTAAAAAAGCAATAAATTTAATTCCAAATGAATTAAACCATTAAAGACATTACTTTTAACAACAAATCTACAGAAGAAAATTCTTTTACTCTTGAGTTTATGTACTCTCACTATATGTTGGCTCATATCAAATGATATAATCTTACAACTATTTTCATTAATAGGACTTAAACCAATTTTTTATATACATATGTATATATGTATGCTCAATTTTTTGGAGCGTAATTATAATAAATTATATTATTTTTATAACATTTTCAATTTGATGCCAACATTTAAAGGGCTGCACCTCTCCATTGGTTGTCAAGTTTGCGGACACCCAGAAAGACAAAGACCAAAGAAGAAGTAAACAGTCATTAATGCAACAGCTCTGGAACCCGACATCTTCGTCACTGTCCGCTTCTTTAGTAACGAATCCGTATTTACACACATTGGCCGCTCTGACATCTGCTGCACAACAGCAACAGTTAGCCACAACTTTGGCTCTTCAGCAGCAATGCCTCACTACAGACCTGTCTTTAGCCTCGGCCTTAGCCAATCCGGGTGCTGTGCTCATGGCACTTACTGGGTCTCCGCAGTCCAAATTGACGACACAGTCAACTCCACTAACTCTTAGTCAACACTTTAATTCGAGTAAATTGGATATGTTTGGCGGAGTTCGCGATCAGTTGACTTTTTCGCCATCTCTTTCCGCATCGCCGACACTATCTGTGTCTGGTGTCCAACATTTGAGTCCATCTTTAGCACAGTCCACCGGCACAAATGCAACAATTAGTAAACAGGCAGAGGGTCCGGATGGCGCCAATCTTTTCATTTATCATTTGCCGCGTAAGCATTCTTTAAATACGAGTCTATCTAAGATTTGGTGATGTTTTTGATCTGACATTTCAGCGGAATTCAATGACAATGACTTAATCAGTACATTCTCTCCGTTCGGAAATGTTATTTCGGCCAAAGTTTTTATCGACAAAAACTCAAATTTAAGCAAATGTTTTGGTGAGAAAGTGATTCAAATAATTATTTGTTTTGTTATTTAATCATTTAATCAATAATAGGATTCGTTTCATACGATAGCGCACTGTCGGCACAAACGGCTATTCAGGCGATGCACGGCTTCCAAATCAGAAATAAAAGGCTTAAAGTTCAGCTCAAAAAAACAAGAGATAAACCCTATTAATTAAATTCATCCTAAATATAGTTACCAAAGATGGGTAAGACTTATCCCATATGTAAGTATTGCATTATTTTTCACCATTTCCTCAATTAATCTTTTACTCTGACATATGTTTGGAATTTTAAAAATTTTTATCGATCGAAAAATCATTAATTGCCGGCAAAACACAAGTTTAGGTCTAATATAGCCATAAGTTTAGACAATATAAGGATGAGTTTAAAACTGGATTTACGCTCTGCTATTGCGAGCAATTAAGCAATTATTGCATTTTCACACACTTTTTAAAGAATAGTGCTTTAAAAATAGACGCAAACATCACTTTCATCGCAATTAAGCGCTCATAACCTCAGCCCTCGAATGCAGAGTCAGTTCCAAAGCAAATACAAGATTTTCATTAAATTTTAGATTATTCTCAAATATTTCTCAAATTTTGTTACAAACATAAGAATTCCAACAATTCCTTGAATTTAATGAAAATTTCGATTAATTTGAGACAAATAAAGTTTTAAACAATATATTTGGTATTCATTTATTCTGAATATTTCTGTTCTCCTTCTTATAGATAATTCATGTCATGTCCTCAATGTTCTGCCTATTGTATCGTTAGTAAGGAGTTTGGAATTAATACTATTATACTCTTTCTGTACTATAAATATATTTTATGTTTGGATGCGATTCTTCACATCAAATACTAACGTCTTATTTGATGAATGGTCTCAACTGTCCATTAATTTTTGAACAATTATTTCTCGGGACCAATAAGTCACTCATTTTCAGTGTTTAATACATTTTTCAAAGAATATTCTGTTTTTTGATGAAAAATTCTGATCAAAATATTTTATGTGTATATTATGTGTCATAAAAAGTGCCAAATATTTTATGATTTATGTGTTTTGTGGATAAATATATTCATTTATCGAAACTATAATTTTGTTGTTTTATTTAGTTTTAAATGTTTTTTGATATTCAAGTTTTGAAAACCTCTTTTTGCAAGAATACTATGAATTTAATACAAATATTAATTACTTTTCTTTTATTTCTTAAAAATAAACTTTTGACAAATGATTAACAATTTTGCTTTAATTCAATTTCCCTTTTCTTATAAATTGGATTCAATTGGATTCAATATTTTACTTGAGAATGAAATATGTCTTCAAAATAATTCAATCATTAGTTTGTCCAAAAGTTTTCCATTTCATTGAATTTATTATTTAGTCGCCAATCAATCAGTTATTTAATCTACTTTTCAATAAAGAAATATTGGGTTAAACGAAATGATTTTTTATATACAATTTTCTTCTATATTATTGATCGAAAAAAGTCAATAAAACTTCAATGAATTGTTATACGACTTATGTTTTGGAAAGCATTGGAACTCATATTAAGAGTCAGTATTAGGGGTGAGCTTCTTATCTGACCTAACTGTGGCCTAACTCGGAGCACATTTAACCAAAAATTCTTTGTATTCGTATCTGATCTGATTTAGAAGTAAATTGGTAATAGATCCAAACATAATAGTAATTAATCAATTTTTTAGAACAATTAATTTGAGAATTAGATTTGTTTTATTAATTTCATAATAAATTAAATTTAATGCGAATTTGATAAGTATAAATATTTTTTGAAATGATAATGTAATTTTATCATATTTAATTTAAACTTGATAAAATTTCGGATTTGATCTGATTTGATCCGGAAAATTGATCAGAAGCTCATCTCTAGTGTATATATGAAAATCCTAGACTCAAATGCATTAAATGTCTGATATTTATGTTTTGAATCAATTGTGTGTTGTTTTCTGTAATTGGATTTGTTTGGTTAAAAGTGAAGTATTTTGAAAAATGGTCTATTTTCTCGATTCTTTATAATCAGTGACTCTTTCAAACAATTAGAAGCATTCAATCAACACTTCAATCAATTTGTCAGAAAAGCCAAAAAAGTAATATAAAGAAAATAGTGATTCAAAAGTTGGAAGTCTTTCAACTGTAAGTAAACACACTTTCACTTCAATTCAATTGATTTGTATGACTCGCGAGTTGTCTGAAGAGTTGAGTCCATTATCGTAATAAACTCAGAGATCAATACTCGCATTGAAAAAACAAATGATCGAAACAAACACTCGAATTATTCGCTCTTTAGATTTGCAAAACTTTTTCTCATTTAATTTGTTTCTAAATTGAGATTCAGTGGAATTAAATCGAGAATTAATGAGTAATAAAAATACGGATCTTTTTAATTAGTGATAGACTTAAGGCAAAAGTCAACAAAAGCCTAACAGAAATGTTTGCACTATTTTTGTTGATCCGAGTATAAAATCGATTGAATGTCTTCCAAAAGGACTACTTGTGATGAGTCGATGGTTGAGTAACACATCGGACAAATCGCTTCGTTTGACAATATTCTTAAGAGTTGCGAACGAATGGCCGGAAAGCGACAGTTCGGACAAACTGTTAGGTCGTCTCTAACGATGTGAAGACCTGTCGCCATACAAAACGGAATCGTATTCCGACAGTTGTGACAACTGAACTCTGTCTCAATCACCTCTTTATCACAGAATGGACAGGGAGTTAGTGCGCCGTCATTTTCAGATTCTTCAGTCTTGAACTGAGCGCCGGCGGATTTACGCACCAGAGTCTCGATTTTCTTTTTAAACTTAATGTCAATCTGTTCGCGATATTCAGCTTTCATGAGAATTGTGGCGAATTCTAATGACTTTCTTTTAAGGCCTGCTCTCTGACACTCGATAACCGCCGAAGTGAGTATCGCCACCATATCTGACAAATTCAAACAAATATTGAATTTCAAAAAATCGATTCTAAAGAGAAATAATCTCATATTTAATATTCTCTTTGAATTCTCTAATAAATGGCTGTATTTGTTCTTGATAATAATCATAATAAATTGAATTCAAGTATAACATAAAAGGGTATATAAAACTCAATTGTTTGCAATATTAAAATATTTGAAACACGAAGTAAGATGTGTGTAATAATATTACTAATAATTAGTTCATTTATTGTATGCTTACGTTCTGGGAATCGACTCAAACTGTTTGCGACTCTAATTAGTAGTTTAGCGCTTCTCTCGTGATCTCCGACTCGAATCCATATCTCGAATGAATATATGAATAAATAAAAGAATTTTTGTAACAAAATATTTAGCGTAACAAATGTGACAATCGATAAAATGGGAATACCTTCACCAGAATATACGAATGGATGAGCATTAAACTGTTCATCATCTCTGAGGGAACAGTAATTTTCTGTCGTTGCAATTCTTGGCACATTCCGAATAGCAAGTCGTGAGCGTTGCGATAATTACCGGCATTTTGTTCCTCTCTGGCGATGATTAGTGCGGTCTTTGCGGCCTCTTTATAGTACTTGAGGGACATATAAAGTCTGAACAGGTATTTGAAATCTTTGGGGACGCCGTCTGTTTCGCCGATTAGAAAATCAATAATCATTCGAATGATCTGTTCGTCTTTAGAGTCTGCGGCCGCGTCGATGGCTAAACGTAAAGCCTCGTTATGGTCCTCATTGGAAGAAGCGGCCGATTGCAACAAAAACTTGACCCCTTTCTTGTACTGACCAGCGATACAATAAAACTTGCCGGCTCTCAATGCATCCCTTTCCTGTTCGTAATGTATAGCAATACTTAAGAAGTCTTGAGATAATTCTTGATTATCGGTATATTCTAGTAATATATTGGCGTAAATATCCATTTGGTTCGTCGATTGAGCCAAACGGTAGGCGTCTTCGTGACAATTGGACATAACCAAGAATTCGATGGCAGAACTCATATCATTGAGTTTTTGGAAGAACTTGGCGATCATTTTTGCGCCCTCTATTGATTTATTTTCCCTCACAATTTTGACAGCCTCACCAGGATTATTTAAGTAATCCAAATAAAGGCGAACTACGTTAAGCCATTCCTCTGCTTTGACATAAGCCTTGACTGCATCGCGATATTTGCCTTCCATTTCCTTTGCTTTTGCGAACTGGAAGTGAATCTCTTTGTTTTCAATCTTTTCCAACAAATCCGAGACTTTATTGAAGTTTTTGACTTTCATATAAAGATTCGCCGCTTTTTCAAAGTTATTGCTCTTCTCGTATAAGAGGGCGGCGTCTGAATAGAGTTTCATTGAGTCCAATATTGCCGCACAATCCTCGAGAAGTGATTTATTATGTGATAACTGAGTGGCAAATTCAATACCACGACGTGTATTACCACAACGGATGGCATTTCTGGCGATTCCTGCCTTGCATAACTCGTTGTGTTCTTTAAGGTCATCATTGTTGTCAACCAATCCTTTCTCAAAGTTAGCTAGAGCATTGGCGTAGTCTCCGGTGAACTCCAATTGTGTGGCGAATTCTCGTGAAATAATTGGTATTTGTTTTGGAGACAGTCTTTTGGCTAAAGTTAATGCTTCGCTCCATTGCAATAAGTTTTGTCTCATTTCCAGCGCCTCTAATGGTTGTGATGACGACAAATACAATGTTTGCGCCAAATCGTATTGATTGGAACAGTTGGCCAAATGTGCGGCCAAAAGATTTCGCTCTTCAATTGGTTTCAGTACTTCTAATGTATTGACAAAACCCGAATCTCCGATATGTCTGTATATTCTTAGAGACAGTTCTATATCCATATCATGAATGACAGCTTTGCCAAAAGCATCCCAGGCTTCTCTGTCGTTGACATAATCACATATTTTCCAGGCATCTTCATATCGACGCAGTTTCAGAATATCGCGAAGAGATTCTGTTTTAAGTTTTAACTTATCATTCATTTTGTCAGTAAAATCATGGGTCGAAAGAACGAAATTCGATGTTTTGCCGCTTTGGGTCTGACATATGATTACACCATTGTATAGAAGTAAGGGAAATTGACCAGTAGGAATTTTCATTTTGCCCACAAACTCAACGTTTGGGCCGTCGATCGTATCTCTAATGTGAACAAAAACGTACGCAAACTTGGGATCACATGCAATGAAGACGCCCTTGTCAAAATGCCAACTCTCCCATAAAATAGTCTTTGTGTTGGTCGGGAAGTCGTTTTGTGAGATCTGAATCATTACATCAGTCACTGAATTGTAAATATAAGCGTCGTTTCGGTCGTCAATAATCGCGACTCGAATTCCGTTAACATTCGCTGAAATCATTTTGATTCCAGACGAGTGCCGATAGACTCCAACCATAGCCCAGTCCTCTAACATAAAAAACTCAATAGAACCCGAATCGGTAGCGAAGATCAGGAAATCATTAGTCAAACAAAGCGCTGTCACTCTTCCGCCACCGACTGAACTTCCGGAGCTCTCCGGAAATGACTTGAGATCACGACTTTCATAATCATTAGACTTTACTTCATTTTCGATGAGATGTAAGTGAAGAGTTCCATTAGTGAAGAGGGCGGCCGCGTAGTCGCCATTCATTTTCAGACATTTAACGATTCCGATGTACTCTTTTTCGCGCAGAAGTTCTGTTGAATCACTTCCCGTTAGACTATAAAACCAAACCCTATTATTCATGGCCACAGCCACGTGATAGGGACCGACAGCTACTAGAGATGGCTCGACATCAATCCGAATGATAACGACGGGCTCATTGGCCTCTTCGTGGACATTAAAAACGGTTACTTCAAGTAATGACGACAAAAATGCGAGTCTCGTCCCAAAGGAATCGCCTAAAATGGTCAGTTTTGAAAGGTATACGTGAATGGTTCCCGTCGGTGACACCATTGCCAGCAGTTGACCATCATCTGACCACTCCATCCACTCAATGGCCTGTTCGTCATCTATGGTCAGAACTGACTGAACATCACTCAAATCGCTGAGATCACAGACTTTTACGCTAAAATAAAATTGATCAAGTAACAACAGTTTATGACTTAAGTCTGAAAAGTCTCACTTATTTTCGGAACAAGTGGCTAACTTTCTGGTGGACAGACATACACTGAAAGTGGTCAGGTTCTCTTTATGAGCCTTGAATTGACTCAATTCCTGACCGATTTCTTTGTAAAACGTGGAAACGATAATAAAAATACCAGAAGTGAAGCCAATTATGATTAAGCCGTCGCCAAACCAGTGATAGTCTACAATAAAACCATATCTTTCCTGAAATGTCAGTTGAATCGGGTTTTCAGAGTCCGACAAATTCAGTAAAAATAATTGCTTTTTATTCAATATAAGAGAAACGCAATTCTGAGTGCTGTTGGTCTGGGGTTTGTCGTCCGTAAACTTCATTAGTGAAAACTGTACGGCTATTCCTTCCCCTTTCAATGAACTTATGGCTACATTATCGCCCTCTTCATTGCTGACTGTGAGCACCCTATCCTCTCCGATAAGAGCTAACAGATTGTTGTCACTCCAGGCGCCGCTTATGATCTTTTTGGTGTGTTTTCCTAATATCGGTATCTTTCGGGCAGACCTGTGGTTATATATCAAGAGATTTCCTTTTGTAGTTCCGACCGCCAAAAGAGGTGACGACGTTTTGGCCCATAATATCAGAGATAAGACATCTCTGACACCGGTGTCCACCTGTTGTACGCGATGTGTGTTGGCGTCCCATAAGATAATAGACGGCGACCGGTCTGTTATAATGCCAAGAAAATCGCCCTCTGTATCCCAGGCCACACCATTGCAGTATCTGATTGCAAATGACAATAAATATTATTTAACTTAAGGCAGATTCTTGTAAATCAATACCCTGGTAAATTAATTTGATCAACCTTTTCTCCATGTCTGCGAAATGAATTACTATTAAATATATTGTCGCAACAAATGTGACTAAACTAACCTGTCATATACGTTCACAAAACTATCTAAGCCAGTAGTGACCAGATAGGAGGCGCTCCCCTTTTGCCATGTGAAGAATACTGAGCCAACACTGTGTTGAGTATTACTAATCGAGAATATTCTCTAAACATATTTAAAACTTTTTCAAAACAATTTCTTAATTATTTATAAAAACTTACTTTCATTTTAAATCGATTTGTGAATCAACCGATTGTTTGCATCACATCTTCGATGAATTGAAATATAGAATTTCTTTAAATCATTTCTATGGTTACTTCGATTCTGAAAATCATAACAAACTCAAAAAACTATAAAAATTGTGACACTTGTTTGACATGCTCGTTTGCTATTTCATGTCATCGCTATATTAGATAAATTATAATTTGAACAAGCATATAATTATATTTGATTAGTTTATAAGAATTAGTTAAGGTCTATAATTAGTATAGAAAAAATCTATTTAAATTGTCATTAAACTATTTAATTTTTAAGAGAGAATACTTCAAGTGTCAGGATGGCCGAGCGGTCTAAGGCGCCAGACTCAAGGGATTCTACCCTTCACTTGCATAGGCAGGTGCTCTGAGCGTTCTGGTCTACGAATGTAGGCGTGGGTTCGAATCCCACTTCTGACAATTATTTTTCTATTCTTTTTTCATTTATTTAAATTTTTTATTTATTTGAATTTTAATTTTTTTAAATATTTGAAATGAAATCATTTAATAACTACTTTTAAATGCGAGTGAAAGTGCCGTCCATTTCACTTATTGATGAATGAAATGGTTTGTATATTAATTAATGAATGTAATGTGTAATCGATTGTAATCTTGGCCAAAATTATAAAATAAAGGTTTTATCAAAAATTCTTGTCTGTATTCACATTAATTATATTTTAATTTTTGAGTTTCAAAACTTTACAAATGAATTAAAAACAAAATAAATTTAATAAATGTTTGGATGAATCGATTGAATGAGATTTTGAGTAAAACTCGACGTTTGAGTCGTCAGTCATTCGATTGAAGTTCTGAGGAATCAATTGATTGGTTTTGTTTTGGTTCGAGGAACACTCTTTTCATAACCAGTTTTTTGTCACACTTTCCGATATAATTAAGAGATTTGTGGCATTTGTTGTCCTCTTTGTCGTTATCTGTTGTCTTCTGATTTTGTTTCACTTCAAACAATACATTCGTACCGAAGATGTGTTGCATTTGTCCGCAAAAGAAAGTGTTTCCACACATTTGAAGCATCACTTGATTTGTGTCTAAACCGAAGAATTTGATTGAATTTAGATTTGAATTAAATAATTGGGAATCAATTGCAGCGCAAAACTCAACACAAATACACTCTTCAGTGACTTCCTCTTCAGTCTCTTCAATGACACTAATTTTGGTGACAGAGCTTTGACTCGAAGCCATTGATTTCATTTGTTGTAATAATTAAAAGAAAATGTGAATGGTCTAGAAATAATCTAGCTCATCTAATTGCCATTTTCTTCTGCAAATATTTGCTAATTTAATTCAAAACAAAAGTATTGAAACTTTATATAATTTGCCGACAGATGTCTCGTCTGTCAGTTTATTCTGTGAATAGTCAATGAATATTCGGTAAGCTATCAATTATTCAATTGTGTGCTCACTCATTGATTAATTGGCCATTCATATTATATGAATCATATATATACAGTAAATCCTCTCATTAGTGACCTACTCAATAAGGGAATTTCTCAATAAGGCAAAGATTTTGGTAGCACCAAATGATTATTTAGCATGTAATTTCACTTCTCATTAAGGAAAAGTTTTTCTTGTCACCGATGATTCTCTTATCTGGGGTTTTACTGTGTAACTGTGTACATGGTCATATCATATCAATTAATGTTCAATTGTTTACATTTAAATTGAATGTAGAGACACTTCTGACAAAATATTGATTAATTAAATTTGAAAACAAATAAATTAAATGTGAAATTAAGTCAAATTTGAAGTGTAATGAAAGGTTGATGTTCTTGATATATGTTCTTGATAGATCAATGATAGACTTGAATTGATGGCTTCACTTTAGTCCTTACGTCTAACAGATTTGCACTGATTTTGATAACAAAATCAATTAGTGTTCGGATGTATTTGTGGTTTTGTTAACGATATTGTAATTAAGTGAAGCAATGAGTCATATCGAGTGCAATGACTCCATTGTCTTATTTAAGAAAAGACTTATTCATTGGAGTATTTGATGTTCATTGTTCAAATTTGTAGTCCATGTCTTTTATTGAATTCCTCGAGGAATATTCTTGTGATTGAAAAGCCTGCAGTTTAGTGACCTTCGCTTCAGACTATTCTCTGTTCACAACAATTGAAAACTCAATCATTTGATTCAATCATTTGAATGGTTGTCCTCTTCGGGGAATTATTCTCCGATCAAAACATTGAATTTTGACTCAAAGACTTTATTCAAGCAAAAAGCTTATCAAAAGTATTTCTAATTTCTAAATCAGACTTAGAATTGCAGAGAATTAAGTCATTTGTTTAACACATTTGTACAAAAATCTTCGATTTCATTGAATTGGTGTAAAAGTATGTGAAAGGAAGCGAACAATAAGTAAAGTCACTAATATTTAGAGTCAACGCCAACCAATCGATTCATATTACAATTACAATGCTGTAACCCAGGGATAACTAACAGCCAGATTATTAATTATCCAGTGTATAGAATGTGCACTATTATTATCTGTTGTCTGAGAAAATCCTACCTTTGTCAATAGATGATTGCTCTTTGTTTTAGTCCTCTGTCTCTTTGAATTGAAGTCTATTCGAGCTCGAAATCAAAGACGTAGAAGTAGTAAACATCCTTACAAATCAATAATCAAGATAAGTGCTAACAATAGACTTTGATTTATTTGGTAGATCCAAATTGACAAAAGTTGAGCATAACTCTTTTTCATGGAAATTCAAATATAAACTTCCATACATAAAGTTGATTGGATCAATTTAATTGACAGGCCTTTTATGATGCCATCATTTTCGAGTTGAAATTATCATCAATTTTAGTATCAAATGGTTTGTTTGACTCTTAAAAAACAATAAATCACTTCAATAGAAAAGTCAATTATTGGAAGTGACCACTGAATCGAATTATATTTTGCCGATTGACTATTATTCAAAATTATTAAAAACAATTGCAAGAAACGATAGATGTAGACTTTGATGGAAACATTTACTACAATTTATAAAATTGTTTATTCATTTTACATACAAATTTTATCACAAAATGAATTTTAATAATGAGCATGAAAAATGCTTTAATTAAAAGTCGAGTTATTTATTTTTGAAACATTCTTTGCAATCAATAAATTTCTTTAAAATACAAAAATAGTTTTCTCAAAAACATTAAGAGTCGTCTGAAATGTAAAAATTCAATAATAATAAATCAATTGATCAATAATTGAAGTAGTTTTCCAACAATCTTCAATGTTTTGCTAGAAGATCCTTGGAACTAATTCCTACTGATTTGACATATTCAAAATTGATAGCACAGTATTAGGTCAGAGTTGGGACGCATCCATTACAACATAACTTTTTAAAAGAAATTTTATACAAAAATTTAAAATCTTATTTGATTTCTTTATTTTATCTAGATAATTTTGAGAAAATGTAATTTACATAGAGCTTTAGAAGCAAATAGTATTAGTTATAGTATTAAATTGCATTAAACTAATGCTTGTTTGGATGAAATTCGTTACGAAATACTACAGAAGAAAATTCGATTTCGAGTAATGATTGAAGTTTTTGTGCTATTTTTGAGACCAAAATGTGGATAAAGGTTTCAAATAAGCATAAAATGTGTCCCAAATTCCACTCAATGACTATGTGTTGAGAATATGGTATTTGTTTTCATAAATAATTCTATGAATTCTATAATTTATTCGAATGCATAGAATTGAGTGCAGAATATTCTCTGTGAAAGAAATTGAAAGACTAAATTAGCACAACTAAAGAATCAATTCTCAATTTCAAAAGGTCTTGCTAAATTTATACTATTTTGTATAATAGGGTTTTAAAATGACTGATCTGATGTCGACCCAAAATATGATGAGCTCTATTTTAAAAACTATCTTAAAAATGATAAAAATGAACTCATAAGCTATAAACTAGGCAACGCAAACACACACACATCACACTAGTTATGAAAATTGTGCAAATGTTTTGAATGATGAGTTTGTTTGCAATGGTGAGTTTGTGAATTGTGTGAAAAGTGTTTAATTGGCGTAAACTCCAATTACAATAAGTGAAGAAATAATTGTTTTGATTTTCATTCGTTATGTTTGTGTAATGATTAGAACATATTTTGACTGAAAGTCAAACAAAGCGTATGAGTCGATAGTATTGGACTAACTTTTAGTTAGATTTGATTTGAGTCGAAACGAGACTCTAATCAGACGATCGAAAGTTTGTTCACATATTTTGAAGAACGTGTTTATCACATTTGAAATGACTGTTAATTAAAGGTCTGTCTGATTGCCATACATATGACTTAATATGGTTAATATGGATAGTAAGCCACTACTCAATGCCCAAATGCCGTTCGTTTAATGCAAGCATTCATTGAATTGTTGCCATTAAATGAAAGGCGACTTTATTTGGGAACAAAAGAGCAAAATATGATTACTCTTAATGTTATTTTTATGTTTGCCTTTCATTTAGAGTTCGCTTAACTAATGCGTAACAAACTTTCCTAATCATTAGTGAAGATCTCTTCCTTCTAATACTTTTTACAATAAATATTATTAACAGATAAATCATTTTCATAATTCAATCCTGTTCATAATAATACAATCATTTGAAACTTGCACAAAACAGCTCTCATTTTAATAAAAGCGAAAACAATTTTTTTAAAATTCCGTTTGAGACACATATTTTCTCGACTTGTAATTTAAGTGAAATAATTGTCACTTAATTTTAATTTTAAATATTTACAAATTCATTACAAAACTTATTAGAAATGATAATTCAACGCATATTTCTATTCATTAGAAGAATAAGGAATGAGTGGTTAGCAAATGAAAACAACATAACACAACACCATAGTATACCATAGCACAGCATAGCACAGCATAGGTCACTTCATAATACAATTCCATTTGAAGTATAATGTGAGCATTACTTCGATTTTTTCATATCTTCGAATGTTTTCTGTTCTAAACAAATCAGGAAGAAAAATAAGATTTGAACAGAATTTATCCGGATCATAAATGCCGACCAATCTAGACTTAGACTTTATATAAGATAGATATAAAAATTCTTGAATGTCTGAAAAACATAATAAAATAAATGTGAATATACTGTCATTTACACCATTAACATTTTTTCACTTTAGACCAGGGATAACCAAACAACTCGATTTCAGGGGGTATAAGTAGGAGCAGGGATGTGCAAGCTCGGCGGCTCTAGATGGGGGTATAGGGGGTGGGTTTTCACTAAAAATTTGCCAAAATTTGAAGAAACACAAAGGGGGGAGTAAGGTCAAAATACAAGCCGCCTCGCTTCGCTCGGCGGGGAGTATACCTGTAATGTTAAATTTTTCAAAGTTCTAGGGTGGTGGTAAACCCAAAATTTTTGACTCTAGGGGGTGGTAAGAGGTCTACCCCCTCCCCTTGCACATCCCTGAAGTGGAAGTAACTTGCCAAAATTTTCACCAAAACCTTAGGGGGATAGAGAGTAAGGTTAAATGGCGGACCGGAAGTTTGAACGGAAATAGATATTTCTCGCCATTTGATCATCGCCCTAAATTGATGCTAATTAACGCCAAATCCGGTTATTTAGCCTTGATTTGGTTTAAACCTGGGGGTTTTTACTATTTTTCTTTCTAAGTCATAAAAATGACCCAACTTTACAGAGATTGGTATTCCAAGAAGTCGGAACTCGCGAAGATGGGATATTTCCAAAAATATTCGATTCAGTATTTTGTCTATACCAACTTGGTTATCTATGCCTGAAATTTTTGCCAGGTCATCTATTTTGTGAAATTCATAGGACCTAAAATATCTCCTTGGGCATCACTAAGTCCATCGCTTCATTGAAGTATCTTTCAATTTTGCCCCCATGTCATTGAATAAGATTCAAATTTAAAGAAAATACAAAAATGTAGTAATAAAAGGAAACGACGAAAATACGCGAAATGAAAACAACAGAATTAGTTTTTCAAATAATTTGAATTAAACGCAGAGCTCTCCTCATATTTTTTTTGACGCAACAAAGGCTTTGCGTCTCATTCGTCACAAATATTAAACCAATTTATTATATAATAAATTTTTAAGTCTCGCTATTAATGTATCTTTTGAGCAGAAAATCAATTGTAGGCAACGAATGAAAAGTTTGATTACTGTTCGCATTGAATCTAAAAGTACTCGAAAACAAAAATTTTATAGAAAATAGAATTTCCTCCGAACCCATAAAACTCACACAAAAAGAAGGAAAAGACTGATATTCAGACATCGTTTTGGCAAAAACTACACAAATATTAAAGTGGAAACCAATTAAATTAGGTAATTGAGCTAGACAATGATCCAGCTAATAAAGTCATTTCAGACTTACTATTAATATCTTTTTATTAAAAATTCGGAAGGAACTCCAAATTTACATGTTTATTAATATTTTGGCAAGCT
>JAQGCS010001175.1:0-15209 GCA_034702105.1 Fuscozetes fuscipes
GAGAGAGAGAGAGAGAGAGAGAGAGAGAGAGAGAGAGAGAGAGAGAGAGAGAGAGAGAGAGAGAGATCAGAAATTATCGGAAGTTTTGATTTGGCAAATATTTTCAATTTCACAGATATAATGAAACCGAGTTTTACTATAAATCTTCTTTAATTTCTTTATTATCCTGATCGCTGATCAAAAATAAGCCAGGAATTCCTATATTTTTCTAATTTTGAAGATTTTTAATGCAATTTATAATTAAAAACTTTCGATAAGTTATTAAATATATTTCTCGATAAAAATATATTGCGATGAAGTGGAGTGAAGTGACGCCACTCTTATATTAATTTCAGATATCTATAAACTTGTGGTCAGAAGCTCTCACAGATCAGACATCAAATTGGATGAGAGGGAGAGAGAGAGAGAGAGAGAGAGAGAGAGAGAGCAAATGAAAGAAGCTATGATTGGAAAAGGTCTGGAATCTGTTGAATTGGCGCCAGAGTGCAACTCATTTGCCACTTCATTTGATGAATGAGAGAATATTAGCGGCAATTCTATCGGCAGAGGTATAGCCGTCCGATCATATGTTGTGACACATAATTCTGTTGCCATTATTTTTTCAATCTATTAAAACGTATAACAATTTTGTTCCTCACGTTTTGGTAAGAGATCCCAAACACAACACAAGTCTTAAATAAGTTTATGTCTACACTGAAAACGATGTGAAAATATTTGGCCGAAATTTCTAACCAAAAGAAAATGGTACTTGCAAACATGAATTTGAGTCCTAAGTATTACATGAATATAAAGCTCATGAATATTAAGAATAATTTATTGGATTTTTGAGCCAATACCAGGTGGAGAATAATTAGTTGGTTTTGATGCCAGTATTAATGCATTTCCTGCATTAAATTACTTCATTTTTGTGAGCCCTAACCCTATCATTATATTTATAAACTCCCAGTACATATTTGTCTGCAATATTGTAGACCTATTCCTCAATGACAGTGTTTTACACACATATCAGTAGTGATGGCAAACAATTGCCAATTCATGCCCACAATGCTTGAGAAGGAGATGCCTTTCACTGCTTTGAATGACCACTTGATGTCTGAATGGCACTAATTATTTGAGGCAAATGTCTATAGACAACCACCACTACTGTTAGCCTATTCTTTTGGCTCAACTGAGCGCTTCTTATTACTACTATTCATAACTAGTCATAATTATTAGTGAATGCCTGGTCTGCAAACAAGTGCTGACACAACCATCAAATTTATGTATATTTTCTTTATATTTGAGGCAAAATCGAGAGAAACTTCAGACAACACAACAGTCCTCACAATTACAGTGACGTCTTTATCCTCTCTTCAATGCCCTTCACGTCTGATTGCAGTCAAACCTTAAACACTGATTTCGAGGATAACTTTACAAACATTTTGGGACAAAACTAATGATTGAGCCCTTTATTAGCTCAAAATGTCTTATTTTTCAATAATAGCAATAATTGAGTCCAAATAAGTGAATATTCCCTAAAACACAAACATTAAGTCCAAAAGAGACATGAGTTTAGTCACAAAATAATAGTATTTAAGTGAAACCGTTAGTCATTATGCAAATTATACTTTTATTCTGATAATTGTTTGCAAATCGACGGTTAAAGACATTGAAGTATTGGTTGGGCTTTGAGTCCAATAAATGGTTAGTGAAATGCAAATACGAAGACATAATGTTATTAGTAATAACGTATTCGCCTTATTATATACGACTTCACTACAAATAAATGATATTCTTTGCATTAGTTGTCATACATGACTAAGGTTTGCAAAAAACAGTATTTTCAAGAATGGCTTTATATTATAAAGTTTTATTCATAACAATACTACAGACCGTAACAATCAGTTAAACTTGGTTATAAATTGTTTAAAAACTTTCGACTCACTTTATGATAATTTGATAATCTTTAATAAACTAAATATCACCGTAAAGATAAAGAAGATTGTTTTTTGAGCACCCTTATCAATAACTAATATTTGGGGTCCAATGGTCTCCATTTAAGCGCCTTATGTTTGGTTTGAAAGCAGTGCCAGCAAATGTATTTGAGGCAGCGTTCCAAGAGCACGCAATTCTTATTACCATTGAGTTGTATTCTGTGGCCAAAACACAGAAAATGGTTAACTCTGGTGATCTTGTGTGTGAGTTACAAATTAATAGGGTTTGCTTGTCTTGTTAGGGCCTGACTCCAACATATAGGCCTTCCTTTGCATACAATCAATGCGATAAAAAGTAAAAGCTTGTTGTGATTGTTTGAGACCCAAATATAGCAAAGACTCAGCAGAATTGAGTAAAATGTGCACAGAATGTGAAAATGTAAGGCACAGGAATACTATGTATATTTTTTCTATTGCATAACTACGCCCTTATTTTCATGTCATTTGCCTGAATCCCTCTCCTCTTTAATATACAATTGTGTATATGTGGTGTCAATTCCCAGCTCTGGCTCTTCACCGACTTTGATATGCATTTCACAATTGAATGTCTTTTATTATTAATACTGATTTAGTTCTGTTTTGTTCTAAACATGGGTCTCTCCTCTTATGTAAACCCAACCCAAAACACAGGCTTTTAGTTTCGAATGAAATATAAACCATTTGATTACTGAAAATAATCGTCTCTCAAGTGAATCATATTTGCAATCAATTAATTAATGAGAAAAAATAGAAATCAAATCTGATTTTCAATTTTCATATAATGAAAACTAATCAATAAAATGTAAAAAAACAAATTTATGATAAAAATCGACATTTTATCGAAAAATTGCCGAAATATAACACGATTTCAACAAAAAACTTAATGAAATTCAAATCTAATTTATTTTCAACATTTGGAACAAAAATTAAAGTAAAGTATTGATTGATTGCAAATAATTTAATAACTCTTTTGACTGAAATGTGAAAATAGTGATCAATAATCGTGTATTTCGTGCTCTTTTGCTTCACATATAAAATAATAATCTCTTCAAAAAAGTGTTTAAACAAACTTTAGTTTTAAATATTAATGAAAATTAATTTCTAAAACATGAGAACAGATTGAATACTAGATTATCAAATTTAATTAAAAGCATATTTGTCAAAAATTCACCATTCTCAACTCATATAGACAGCATTTTCTTGTTATTGCATCAAATATTTTGAATGTGAGTCACCACAACTTGCATTGTAAACTTGTACAATCAATTTCTTTGTAGACACTTTAATTTTGATACATTTTAAAAATGATTTGTAGAAATATATCAAATATTAAACGAATTATTTGTTGGTCTCATTGTTATCATGCAATTTGAGTCAAATTTGTATCAATAGTTTATGCATTTGTTACGTGAGGCCATCGAAAGCATTCAATTATTTTCAAATCGAAAGCCTATTATTTACTCGAAATACAAATAGAATCAAAAATATAGACAAAACTCAATAAAAATTTCAAGAATTCCTTTTCTTTAGAAAGCATTTCACAACTCGTCTATAATTTCTCAAATAAACGGAAACTCATTATAATTTATCATTGATTTTCTTCTTCTTATTTTATTTTTTGCATGAGCATTTACTTAATAGCCAGACATTAAATCAAACATTATCGAGCAGCTATTTAATATTGATTATGGTAATTAGCATTTAATGCTATTCTATTATTTGAATATTTAAGAAATTCTATTGATTTTTAGAAAAAATATTCTGAATATATATTTTTTCAATCAAATCTGTACATTATTTATCTAGGAGTAGATTTTGTATAGTTTCTAAACTAAACTTGGGTGACAAACAAAGCTAACAAGCAAACAGCAAACATGGAAACAGCCGTCATTTCACATAGGGCAAAGTCTTTCTTACCGTTTGATAGATTGCTTTTAATATTGAGTTTATTTATTCACTCATTAAAAACAATTGCATTAAAGCTAATTAGTATCGATTTTTATTCAAATGTAAATTTCTTTATATGTGTTATTGTGTTTGAAACTCATTTTATTCATAGTCCAAGAAAAATAGTGTATAATTGAAAATTAATTTCCTGCACAAATTCTGTTGAGTGAAAAGAAATAATGACTTTTCGTAAGAAATCACACAATTTTTCATTCGTTGTGAAGAAAAGTCAAAATTGATTTAAAGCTCGACTCATATTCAAAGCGAAATTGAAATGAAATGAAGAAAAATTGACTCAAATTTTATAATATTTGAAATCATTTTTCTCTCGATGTTAGGCATGAATTGCATCGAAATAATAACCATATAATGAAATATTAACTGTTATCACGACTTACACCACAGTCTATGGCAGCCCTCAAAGGGAACACTACTGACTTCGGACTTGTTTTCAAACACAAATCCAAATGAAATAATAACTATGAAAATGCATTTGAAAAATATGCTTTTGTTGCTCGAATAATTTTAATTATTCCGCTCACTATTCTGTGCAGTTAGGCTTATGAAGGGGTCACCACTAAATAGATTGTTTTCAGCCATTCATTTGTGATTGACAGACCATTTTCGACTTATTTGTCCCATTGATTTATTTGGGAAAATTGGGGATTACGACTAGGGATGGGCAAGGTTTGAAAATTTTGGAAAAATCCCACCTGAATTTAATAATTGATTTCGATTTCATCAATTTCCTTCAAAATCCGCCATTTTTCCTCAATTTTTGTTAACTTAATTGGATTTAAACTATATTTAGGTTAATTGGAACCGGATTTAGGCAACGATGATTTATTAGAAACGACTATTTTAGGACAAAATTGGGAATTCTTGGCAGTTCCAGTACTTTTTATTCCATCCCTGTATCCCTCTGAGTTTTGAAAATTTATTCCCAAAAAATCCCACTGAGTTCGAAAACCTTGCTCATCCTTGATTACGACCGATATCCCTCAGTGCAAATCAGGGAACGACGGATACAAATAGGGTCTGGTGTCAAAGGTGAGGGTGACCCCACTTATTGCCGATGACTTATTATGCCTATTTCCGGCTATCATATAAAGCACTCTGTTTGGTGCCATTAGTAATGCTTTTAAATTAATTTAGTTTTGTTGGGAGGTATCAAAGGTATGGAACACTCATTTCTATTCATTGGCAACAATTGAGTTAACAAATTATCTTAGGATCAAATCAGTTATCAAAAATCATATAACAGTAGAGTATATGAAAGCTTACAAACACTCAAATCATTGAAATGCATGCAATCGAATGATTTAAGTGTTAATTATATTATGATATCAAATATTGAATGTAAAAAAATCCGTTTCAATAGATTGTAATCTTTATTATCTGAGATATAACTTATGCATAAAATTATTTGAACACATATTACACACAAATAGTCATGTTTTGCATGCATTAGTCGCACAGCACAATACGTGTGTCGCGGGACAGACGAGAGTTTGAGTGCACGCAAAAGCCTATTCCAATTCAAACTGATATTCTGGCCTACAGTGGGAACTATCGAACAGTTTGTCTTTCATTATGTTTCTTATGATAATCAGTGACCACTCTTTACCACTCACTTTCTTCCTGTCCTTTGTTTTGATTTTAATCGCTATTTATTGAATTGCTTTCAAACCTGAATCTGTGAACATATTTATACATTACAAGGGGTTAGTCAAATATTATTCTGTTCCCACACCTTTACCTTCAAAAACATTATCCTTTTGTATATAATGACAGAATCGAAATGGATTTCATATATTATTTTCTTTTGATTTCATTTCTCATTTCTTTAATTAAATATAAAAAGAATATAAAAATATCCCTATATTTGAATAAATTTTCAGCCAAATTGTTTTATAGTGTGATATGTATTGCAAATGAAAAATAAATGTTTTATTTAGAAAGAAAAATATTCAATGTTTACAATATTTTTCAATTTAATTGTGATATCGCAGTAAATGCGAATTAAAATTCAAATATTTATAATCACAGAAATGTATGGATAGACTTGGCTTTCGTGAGACTACTTATTCATCAATACTATCAATATATCAAAAGCGAACGAATGCACGAACAGTTCGATACCATTGCCAGTGAAGAGCTCTTCAAACGGACTTTTAGTGTTTGGCACACAATATCATACTCTATATTCTCATCAATTTATTGTTCATTACGTTCAACACTAATGTAATCATTAGTTTAATATTTGCTATGAATAGAAAATTTCTGGTCTTTTGTTTTTGTGCAGTGCTTTGAACCCTTGTGACAAAGAATTCTCAATATTATGAGTATTTCTAAATGAAAATAATGAAAAATCATTCAAATGTTGATAACAAAAGTGCTTTTATTAATCAATTTTCATTGTATTGGAGTTTATTTTGAATTCGCAAATATAATACTCTTTTCATATTTTATTTATGAATTCCTCCAAAAAAATTCAATGTATTTCATCGAAATAGTAATCTTTGCAAAAGTGAATCCATATATTGCACAGAATAAGAGCCAAAGTAAACTAAAAACAGTTTAATTCATCGATTATTAGGCGTAACTGTTGTGCAATCTATTAACCAATGGAGAGAAAGACACTTTTAGCATAATTTGCTATTCATAGCCCCGCCTATGCTTCCCACCACATTTCCAATGCATATGAATTCCTATTGAAAAAACAAACTGAAAGAGAATTTTTGAAATGCCCATGCTAATCTAATCAAATGAAAATCTGTATAAATATAAACGACAAGAATAGCAATGAAAACAATTTGCAAATTCTTCTTCCTATGAATATCTCGATTGTATGTCGTGAATGATTTTTCTAAAAAAGTTCAAGTTGACGTGCTCAATAATCTGGTTAACTCACACATTATGAACACATGAGAACTGAGAGCCTATCTTCACATATGAGTCGTCGCTCGCAATCTTGTGATCAAACAAAACATAAGTGAAGAGAAAAACATTGTTTTCATTATAATTATTCAAATATAATATTATTTGTTAAACGATTTGTAAGTTAGCTCTCAATTGTCATAATTGGCAATAATTTTGTTGAATGCAATCGGAATTTGTGGTAAGTCCTGGCCTTATATTACTTAAATTGATTGAATTCTCTACGATCTGACACCTCTTTTGCTAATTAACTAAATATCCTTAACCTTAAGGCTATGAAAGAGTATTAAACACAATATCATGCAATCCATGCAATGCTTGATATTTCGCACACAAAACACACATTTCCACTAAATTCAATAATTTAAAAATCAGAGCGAAGACACACTTCAATAAACAAGTGATTAAGTAATTAAATATTTAGCATAAATTAAATAACTTTTTGGGGATTTCTATATTATTTGATCCATTTTTTATGAAATTGAATTTTGTGTTTTATGAACAAAAGTTTGTAATAAACATTTGAATACATATTTCGCTATCAAAGCAAAGAATATGTAATTTTTGTGAAAAGCATAAAAATAAACATTAGGCCAAAAATTCTATAAAAATCGTGATGAGTGGAAGTGAGAGCACATCCATTGATTTTGAGTTATTGCTAGTGGAAGGTAGTGATCATCAACTGCTGACCAAAAATATATGCTTTCCTTTCTGTGCCATACATTAGGAAAATGATTGGAGTATTTCATACGTTACTAAAATGCATATTAGAGTTATTCCGCAATCAATTCGATAATTTAGTCTTCAATTAAGCCATAATTACTGGCAATAAATCATTTCGTTTATTCCATTCGTCTTTTGTTTTAAATCAAACAAAGATTTAATTTTTCTGAACTCAAATTTAAACTTCAAAAATTGTCTTGGTAACTCAAAACCAATGATTGTACATTCATGGGAAATGATCAAAGATTGAAATGAATTAATCGTAAAGTTTGTAATAATTTTCATAGTTTATTAATACCCAAAATTTAGTATTAAATGAATATATGAGTCAAAAATAAGTCACTCTTACTATTAATCTGTTATGAAATGTATGAATGGCTCTCAATTTGAGGCCAGTTTGGGCCACTTTTTATTCACTGTTTTATGGTATGTGTGTTTCCAAATGATACCATTTAAACCTAACTAAAGCTCTTAATTACATATTTTGATTTGAGTATAATAAAAATAATTGTGAATATCATAATGGCATGCAATTGCTCGTTAATTAAGCTCTATTCTTAGTCATTTTGCAATCACTAATTGTCGTTCTATTTTTTAATTTATCAAATGCTTGATTTGAAACTCAATTAAAGTAAGAAATTATTGTAATTTAAAAAATGTGTACACTTTTTATTTAATGCTAAATATATTGGATTTTTGTTTCTGTTATAGACTTACTAATAGTTTGAGCACTAATTTGATTTGTTATTCAAAATGAGAGGATTCGATGCATTGGGAACGGAATGAGAAGTCAATATCTTATGTAATTCAAGGCTAGTGAAGAGAATCCATTGATTTTTATGTTATTGTTCTTCGAATATTATAACTGATAATAATAATAATAACCAAGAACTATGAAATGAGGCTTTCCTCTCAGCTACTTATGATTTTGAGCCAAAAAGGATTAGAGTTATATAATGCCTCTCTTTTCAAATGGTAATTATTTGTGTGACTGTATGTGGCGTTGACGGCCAGACCTGTAATTTGTAGGATTTCTTTAGTCCAGACTATCCTTAGGTATAACCTGTAATTCATGTAAACACTGAATAATTATTCCGAGATTCCGGTCATAGCTTTGGGAACAGTGTGTGCGCTCTCTTATACTGAATAACTTATTAAGTTATTAAGAGTTTGAAAAATTATATTTCAAACTTCAGATCCACTAATATTAAGGTCTATTTTGTTTGAAATGCTTATTATTAGCACTGAATTCAAAGTTTAAAATTTTTGGACAACTTTTCCTTAAGAATTTCTGACATGAAGTCAATGACTGCTCTCCGGCGATGACTAATGATTTTTGCAGAAAACTCAGAAATTGGGAATAATTAGAAAATTTGCTAATTGTTTGAACACAAATATAATAAATTGTATGAATTCAGTCGTTTTACTATAATTTGAATGACTGTAGAGTTACCTCACATTTTGAAAACACCTCCAATTCAGACAAAAACTGTGCTCTTCGGTAATGATTGTTCGCACGGAATGGATGAGAGAGAGAGAGAGAGAGAGAGAGAGAGAGAGAGAGAGAGAGAGAGAGTCTTTAAAATTCATTAGACTTCATAACTAACAATAATAAGTTTCGCAATGAGTTTGAAATTAAATTTTAAACTTTTAAACAGTGATTTAGAATAAGATATTGATTTGATTACGAATCAAATTTATTGATTTCCATTATTGTCACTAATTTGCAATTCTGTTCGCATTTCAATTATATGCCAACCCTTGAGATTTGGTGACATTTTGCAAGTTTATTGTTACAGAATAAAACTCGCATTAATAGGTTGAAACAGAGATGCAATCAATTGTATTGAATGTGAAATAATCTTCTCATCAGTTATTTTGTGGGCAACTGTTAGTCCGTTAATGAGTTGCCGTCGGCTCCTCCCATACCATTGGGTGAGAAGCAGATGCATAGACACAAACAGACGACTAATCTCTCTCTTCATTTCGCATTTATTATCCTTCGCTCCAAATATAATAACATTTTAAACGATTAACTTTTATTATTAGCGATCATATTCGTGAAAAAAGTAGGAAAATTTAAACCCAAGGCAAAACATACGGCCTTTTGCCACTTTCTGAGCTCATGAATAGAAAATTACGAGTAAATTGTTGTTTAGATTATTAGATAAAAATATATCCAAATGTTTGTCGTTTTTTATCTTACATTAAATACTATCGAAAGTAATCGTCTAATTAGTCGTTCAAATAGACGATAATTGTTTGCATTTATAATCTTTGAAATTGCATTTTATATGACAACACATTTTTGTTGTTCCCATAATAAATTGCCTTGTTATTAATAATTGAAAAATTATAACCATTTAACAAATATTTATTCTGGTCTTGGAGATGGGTCGGGCCTTTGATTTCATTAAAAGAACTCCTATTAAACCCAATTCATTCAAATGGTTCTGAATTTTTACTTGTGTTGAGAAAGCTATGAGACCACAAACTAATAGCCGGGCCATTAGTCTCAGGATGAAAGCAATTGATAACAATCTGAAAATAGTAAAAAATTAAATCCAACGGAAACCAAAATTAGGGATCAAATTAGAAATACAATCAAATGTGCAGCAAATGACTCGAATATATTTAAAACTATTTACTCTTACATTATTTCATCGAAAGCCAGAAAAAATTGAAAAATAGAAAAACCACTAAAAATAGTATTCTTTTTATATGTGAAAACATCTGCAATATTCTGCAATATTCGGCATTATTTTGCAAATACTAAAAGAGGTTTTCATACGAAAAGCAATTTTTTCCAAGTCTTAAACATAAATCTTCTAGCACACTCTTTTCAATTTTGTGTTATTGTAATTAAATATTTAATAACACGATTGTTGTCTAGAGCTTTCTCTTCTTTGCAAGGATACTTTTTGCCAAAGTAATAAACTCTGCAATCAATTGGTTTTACAGTCCATTAATTGTCGAAATAGTATTTGAATACTTATTTTTCACATAGTTTTTGCTGCATTTCGTCAATACGTTCACTCTTTTTATGACCTTTCTTCAAGAAATTTCTATCATTACAATAATTATTGAAATAAATTCGTTTACTACTGAAAATTATTTATTACATCTTAAAAAAGTAGCCTGCTCCTTCAGCGTATTCATAGTATCCCAAAAGAATGAGAATTTGAATGCTTCACCAAGTTTACGATTTTTGCCGCATTTTTACGACTTTTTTATTTTATAGACTACTTGTGTCTAAAGTCTGGCCAAACAGACGAAAAAATTTTGTTCCTATTATTGATTATTGTTTTTATTTCTGTGTTTTTAAACCAAATTATAATCTATAAAGTTTTAAAAATCAATTTAAGACCGCCTTCTCGTTAGTATTATTAGTGACCACCAAAGTTGGCCCAAATGTCTGTCCCTTTGGGGATGTGAGCACAGGTTTGTGTAGTCTCGTTGTGTTTTTATGAATGCCTTCTGTTGGCACAGAATAAGTTTTTATTATTCGTCTGCAACAATAATAAATTTGAGTTCAGAAATATATTACAATTTACATAATAGTCTAAATTTGAATTTTATTATTACGAATATTTGTGAAATATTATGTGAATATTCTGTTCTTGCAATTTGTAGACTCACTAGCAATGAATGATCTCAGAGGTCATCCCCTCTTCTCAAATAGAGTTCAATTATCTCTCTTTAAAATATTATTAATGATATGTTTTTTATTATGAATTTTCTTCTTTTCATTTGAAATCTATCTCTAATTTAATTGCATTTTATTCGAAACACGAAAAGAAATGCTTAAATTTAAACACAGTTTACACAAAAATACCAGAAATGCAATGAAAATGTTTTGGAAAATTTTGTAACTGTTTTGAAGTTTTATTGTTTTTTAATTCAACTCATTTCCAGAATTAAAACCAAATTTTTATCAAATCTCTTGTCTTTCGAGAAAATTATTTTATAATTTTAACCTTTAGTGCAATACATTAGACAATTGTGTGTTGTTTTATGCCGTCCTCTGTTTCCATGGATTTCCATTCGATTTGTGGCAATAAATTTTTGCAAATATATTATGTATTTAATATTTTTCCCCACTTTTTTCGATGCAACGGAAGGGCGTAAATAGGCTTTTGATTAGAGCGCATATTAAAGCGTTTCACTGACTATAGGACAGCCATTAATGAATGAGCTTAGGATTGGCACAAGAAATGGGAATATTCTGTGCAGAGTTTGAAACAAAAAATAAAAAATTGTAATAAAAACATTCAAATAATTCATTCGTCAATTAAGAGAAGACAATTAAAAATATTAGCTCTTCCTTTCACTTTATGATTATTGTAATTATGATGGTTATCTACCTGTGCCCACACTTCATATTGTCTTATTATATGCCTAAATAGCATGTTTTTGATGGAAAATCTCAATACATATACGAATATCAAAGAATTATATGCCATTCAACTAATCCTAATGTCTTAGAAATGAAAACTACTGTTATTTTTTTGTGGAGACCTTCCTCTTAATTAGTTATCACGCAATTTTCTTGGCCTAACTGTTATACCATAGCTTTGAAGCCTGTCCGGCCTTTAAACGTGCGGTGATGTGCTCGCCTATGACCAGCACAATTGAATGCAATTAATCATTGGTTTTATGTCCGATTAAAACACTCCTATTATTCAATTATAAATTATAATCAAATTTTAAACACAATTATATTCACTTCAATGAAAATTAAGTTTAATTTAAAAGCAACAAAACAATCGAATTAAGGCTAGACTTAAGCAAATTTGCTAAACATTTAATTATATTGAAGTGTGTCTCAAAAGATTTCGCAAAAATATATTTAACCAAACAATTGTGAATACAATCAAATTAATAGTTGAGTCATAAAATGTATTTTTTCTGAGTTTCCTTTCAATTAAGTGATCTGTGAATTAAATACTTATTTATTTATCGTTTTATTTTTTGCATATTTCCTAAAGTAAACTATTTATTGAGTAACTATTTAATTGAATTTTAATTCGAATCTATTTATTGTATTGTATTCCTCATTAAAGAGATTTTAATTATCTATAATTTGATGTCAATTAAAATACGAAAATAACCATAAATAATGAGAAATCAATTTGTTTGTTGGGTTAGGTCTCGAATGAGATCAATCGACGCCTTGATTAAGAAATTTTCTCAATTCATTCGCAACAGTCTATTGTTGAGTCCATTAAGACTAGGAATGTGTGGCCATCAGTTCTGTTATAGTCTTATTATATGAGTATTCGATATATTGGCCATACATAACATAAAAAACAAATACTGTTTTCATTGTATGAAATACTGTAATAATTGGTGAGAAAAACATTGACAACAAATATGCGATTGAAGCAAATGATGGCAAATGATTGCAATGCGTGTCCCTTACATTCCTCTGATTGTTTCGGTCAATTGCAAAGAGAACAGCACAACAGAACAGCACCATTTGTATGGATGATCACCACTTAAAATGCCTTTATTTTTCTCTCTGATTATTTCGGAAAAATATATCGAAAAAGTCTTATTTTTTTATATATTAGACAAAAAATTCTGAACGCAATGTAACAGCGATTATAACACAAAATAAAAGGCTCTTTCGATGCAATTAAGGGGAATGTCGGCGCACATCCATCGCATACAACACTGCAACAGAAGCTGAACGCCTCACAAATAAGTTGAACATTATTTTGGGCCCAAAACAAATGACTTCGAAACCAATATTTGGCAGTCCATTCCATTCCATTCCCTAAAATAACACCACTAATACTCGAGATATATCTAATTCTCTTTCTTATAACAGAGAGAGAGAGAGAGAGAGAGAGAGAGAGAGAGAGAGAGAGAGAGAGAGAGAGAGACTGGGATTCATTGCGTGTTTATATCCATATATGAATTGCTGCCAAAGTTTTGGTGAAAAATAAGTTTGAATTTTCAGTCCATTCAAACGCTAATACAATGTAAGATGAGTTGAGACGACGGACAGACTCCTGGATTCATAGATTCTGTACATAACACAAAACACAACACCTTTTGCTTTACTTAAGAATATTATTTCTATATTCATTAACCTAAAGTTTGAGACCTTTCTCCTTCTCTTCCTTAACATTTGGGATAGAATTTGTATGCAATTGGTTTGGAATTGAAAGCAAACGGCAATATATATTTGGGGCGGCATTCACTCCTGCAATCATTCTAGTGATGGATGACTTTCTAATGAATGGCTGTATGCCTTCCAGCAAACCGACAACTTTTTCGAATTTTTCTGCTCCTTTACATTCAATTCTATTCAACAAATATATACATGAATTTTGATGTATTTGACGAACTCCGACACAATGAACCAAAACTGCAAACAATAATCCTCTCTATAAGACATTCTTTTCTTGTCTTTCACTCCATTTTCTCTGAATATTAAAAAGACACACATTTTGCAGATGTAATGTAAATCTTAGAGCTCTCATTGAAAACCAATAAATCAATGAAATTCCTCCTTCAAAATGATTTCTCATCTATTTTGTTTTTGTTTTTCAATTAAAGTTGAGATTATTTATTGATTTTGAATGAATTATAATTCTTTTGAATTTAAAGTAACAGGAAATTTCTGGAAAAAGGAGTTCTTCAGAAAAGTATACAAATCAGTGCCTAATTTGGGCATTGAATTCGGCACCGAATGATGTTTTTGCTTTTACTAGAATATTTCAATTCTAATCTGATTACTATTTTTGAGTCAGTTTTTCTAAGCGTATTATTTGGCGTAAAACGAATTTTTAGTGTGTAGTGAAGTGACTTCGAAACAGTTCCTCCAAGTTTTCAAAAGTTGTATAAAAGCTGTCAATTCGTTTTTAATGATATATGATATTTTCTTCCACTAAAAAACGTTGTAAATATCCCGGATGAGAAACATTGTGTGACGGGCCGACTCCAGCCTTCCCGTATAGATTAGCCGTTTTTATTATGAAATGTGTTCGGTGCAGTTAATGCATGAAATGGTCACATGTTTTGCACAAACATTAATAGTGTGTCTCATATGAACTTTTTTGGTCAGAATTTTCATTAATTCTAAATTGTTTTTCGCCTCAAATAAGCCATAATTGAAAACAACTGAAAAACTTAACACTTGTATAACACATAAGTGAATACCATTTCCTATTAAATGGTAATTAAAATAACATTAATGTCCTGTTTGTGTGCTGTCAGTAGTGTTTAGGACGACCACCTAGAGCCTACTCCTACAACCATCCACTCCTCATAAGTGAATAACAAAACCACTATCTGGTCACGTATTTGGCAGTGGGTTTAGCCCAGGGATGGCCAAGCTTTTTGACTCTAGGGGGGGGGGGGATCTAGGGTAGGGGTTTTTCAATATTTTTCTAGGAGAGGGGTTGTCTAGGGAGGGAGGGTTGAATTTCCCGCCAAAAAACCGAAAACATTTGCCGCCTTGCTTCGCTCGGCGGAAAACACAAAGAGACGTAAGGTCCAAGCGCGAGCGAGGGGGTTAAATTTTCGAAAAATTCTAGGAAGGGGGTTTTCGAGCAACCCCCCCCCCCCTTGGCCATCCCTACATTAAACCGTTTCAATGTTTTGATTATCTATTTGAAGAATATGAATGAAATAGTG
>JAQGCS010001176.1:0-15206 GCA_034702105.1 Fuscozetes fuscipes
CTCAAATAAAAAGTAAGAGAAACCTATCCGTTGTTTTGGCCGAAGGCCTCCGGGCCTGAGGCGTCTGTCTGTTTGTGAATCTGTAGACCCGTACCGGGGCTCTGCTCCACAATATCTTTAAAAACATCTTCAACAATGTTCAACAATGAATTTTACGATTTTCAAAATTTTTGCAAGCGGGGGGGGGAGGGGAGAACGACAAAACTATATGCTACATTCTTACTTCGTAAATGTAATGAGTTATTCATTAAGAAACCTAGATCTATTCAAAATATTTATTAGATATATGGTAATCATGATTTAATTTAGCAATTCTGAATTTTATTTCATGTATTTTATACTTAATTTTGCCCTAGATTGTAATATAAAATCAATTAAATTTATTGTCAACTTATTTATACAAGACACAAATTCATTTATCACAATGATTGTATTATTTGTAAAATATAATGATTGATTCTAGACACAGAATATTTGTTCTCTTATCTTAAAATATAACACTGGATATAAATTATTTATTAAAAACACCTAGATCCATTATGGTTATCATGATTTATATTGGGAATTCTATATTTTTTTTATTTAATTTATACAAAATTTCGCCATAGATTGTAATATAAAGATTGTAATATCAATTAAATTTATTGTCAACTTATTTATACAACACAAAAATTCATTTATCATAATAATTGTATTAGTGTTAAATATTATGATAGAGCAAATGTTTTATAAATCCTATTACTATTCCAAGAAACTAATGTAAATATAATTATGGCGACATTTATTTAATTATATCTTGTTTTTAATTTTAATATTTGGTAAACTATATTAATGATTATTACATTTATAAGTGAATGAATGTAGTTACAAAATTCATTCAATCATGGATATAATAATCATGATCAATAATCAATCATTTAATCAATAATCGGGTATCATACGTGTCGTGGATCATTCCATCATCTTCTGCTCATCTATAGAATCGTCCTGAGACTATACGCGTTCACCTAGAGTGATCAGACCGCACATGCATAGAGGTCTGTGCGAAGTGACCGTTTAGGCTGAAACACACTCATTGAGCACATCACCTTTTAATTCTTATTGTTTACATTAAAATAAAATGCCCTGAATATCCGGCCTAACCTTACCATAAAACAAATATTAAAGGGTGCTCATAAGAAGGAACCAGAAAGGATCGCGTGGTTTATGTACTAATGAGGTAATTTTACGTCATTTGAAGATGACTAAATCTCTGAGGCATAGTTTTTTGAATTATGCGCCATTGCTGAGGGGTTTTTTGGATGCGACTTTTACCTGGATTCGAAGAATATCCCATTTCTATACAATTTGAAGAAACCTAATGGAAATGGGGAATTTAAATCGGATTACTTTGTAGTTAGGGACAGAGACTGGGCCTTGTATATAATCGAAGAGGTGTCTAAACAAAACTCTATCTTTTTAGGACAAACACTTTACGAAATAACCCAGGTTCACTAGTGTAAGTATCTCTTTGGGTTAACAAATTAGCTACTGAAAAGTACATTTTATTTTATATCAAATTCAAGCTGAGAAAGCTCAATTTATAATTAAGATTTATAAATGTAGTTAAAAATCTACAATTAATGATAAAATGTTCTGTCAAACTTCTCTAAATTAACAACTTTGGACAAGTTCTAATAAATAAAAACGAAAAAAGTTAAACTTGAAATTTAGGCGATTAACTAGATGAACTCAAGAGAGGTTCAAACTAATGCATCTGGATTATTTTGTAATAAATTTTTACTAGAAAACACATCTGAACTAATTATTTTTATAGTTAATATTTTATTATCAAGTTCAATACACTTATTCACTATTTGTGGAAAAGCAAAAATTATTGAGTATCTATGACATTTTCATATAAAAATGATTTCTAGTCCTAAAACACAAGTAGCATCTGAGACAATTACAAACACAAGTTTTGCCATATAAGCAAGTTCATAAAACCTATTAAATTTTATTGGTGAAAGGACTATAAATACTAAATTTAATAAAAACTAGGATCATTGATTACGAATGAAATTTTGATTTAAAAATGATTTCTAACCCTTTTCTCTTAACCCTAAGTTTTCGATTACTTATCGTCTCTTGGATCACTGCCAAGAGACAAATTATTCATGATAGAACCACTCAAAGGACATCATGGAATATTACCTATGATTTCATTGTTGTTGGAGCTGGTACAGCAGGATGTGCTGTGGCAAATAGATTGGCTGAGAATGGTTATTTTACAGTACTGTTATTAGAAGCCGGTGGGTCACAAGATGCAAACTACATTGACATAGTACCTAATTTCATTGATCTATTTGCTACACGGAATCAATTGGTCTGGCCATATTACAGTGAACCCCAGGATAATGCAGGAAAATCAGTTACTCTTGGTAGGATTTATGAGCCAAAAGGCAAAGTAATAGGAGGCTCATCATCTATCAGTGACCTTATCTACATAAGGGGCAATCGTAGAGATTTTGATGAGTGGCAAGGAAAATTTGGTGCCATAGGATGGAATTTTCACGGTGTTTTACCTTTTTTCAAAAAGTTTGAAAACAACACTGATATAGAAATTGTTGCCATTAACCCAAAATATCATGGAACAAACGGTCCAGTACAAATATCAACGCCAAAAAATCCAGCTCAAGTAATACTTAATATAAGAGACATTTATAACAAGATGGGATTTCCAAACATTGATATGAATGGTCCGGAACAAAGTGGTACTATGATTAGCCAGTTATTTATGGGATCAAATCCCTTACATTCCACGTCGGGGTCAGCATATGTTGATCCGAACCCATATCCAAATAATTTACATATCGTTGCAAATGCCCTAGCTTACAGAATATTATTTAATAATTTTACTGCAATTGGAATTGAGTTCACCAAAAATGACATTTCCAGCACTGTTTTTGCTAATAAAGAAGTCATCCTATCAGCAGGTATAAATTTATTATGCTCAAATATTGAGCAACAAATTATATAAAATAATATTTTTGCCATGTAAAGTCATGTCTTATAAAATCGTTTACCCTAGGGGCAATTAATTCACCTCAACTGTTAATGCTTTCCGGAATTGGACCTAGAAGAAACTTGGAGAAATACGGAATAAAAGTGATTATGGATTTACCAGTTGGTAATGGCTATAAAAATCACCCATCGGTTCGATTTAGTGAATACCCATTAACTTCAATAACACTGAATAATTTGCAAGAACTTTATTTCAACAAAAGTGGAGTCCTCTCTGAGTTACATATATTGATGACTTATATGAGCACCAAAAACAACCTTGATAAAAATTGGCCGAATGTTAAAATATGCATGGTAGCCGATCCATCAAATTCAAGCGCAATAAATTACGTTTTTATAGAATTGCAAAGGGTGCGTAGTGAAGGATCAATTAGACTACAATCACCCAGTCCATATATTCCACCGGTAATTACGACGAACTTTTTGTCTGATCCGAGAGATTTTGATGATATGGTCGACGCAACAAAATTCACGTTTTATTTGTTACAATTACCCGACGTATTCAATGTTGTGCCTAATATTACATTAGAGAGTGTGGGCTGTCCTTCGTGTCCTGGAGTCAAAGACTACTTGTGCCAAACAGGCATAGAATGCTACGTGAGGAATTACACAAACTCCGTATATCACTCAGGAAGTTCCTGTCGAATGGGAGCCATTAATAGGCCAGACGTTGTGGTCGGACCCGATTTAAAAGTGAAGCATATGCATAGGCTAAGGGTCTGCGACGCCTCAATATTTCCAAATTTGCCCAATGCTAATACTCTTGCTCCTTCATTCATGGTGGGCGAGAAATGTGCTCATCTTATTAAGAACACCTATTCTTTGTAAAACTTAATAAATAAATAAACATTCAAAAATCTAATTCTTAACTTGTTCATACAGTTTTTTAAAGCTTAATATATTTGATGCAGTAAACAATGTTAAAGACTATAAAGGTTGCAGGTTACAGTTAACGGATTTCAAAGTCTGATTTATCTAGAAAGATATACATATAAATTTTAACAAGCGATTTTCTTTAAAAACCGTTTACTCAAATAACAAAAATTGGTCAAGCAATCCTAAATTATAAATTATTAAAACTAGTTTAGTAAGCCATCTTAATACTATAATGAATTTCTACCATAGACATAATGCTTTGAAATTGAAGTTTAATATTTTGCATTTATTTGAAAAACATATTAAAAACACCTTTACAAATTGTACTAGCTATTTTAATAAACGCATTATAAACACCATTAGGTGATATGAAAACATTTTCATCGAGTGTTTCACTGATCAAAATTTCACCAAAATATGATTGATAATAATTTGGTCTCAAAAGTGAAGCGACAGCTATTGGATCCAAATCCTTTTGATATATAAATTTTCCTTGAAGCGGTCCTCCAGTTACCAAGCTAAGGATTTCTCCTTGGAAAATTCCTTTAAATAAATTTCATTAGATAAATGTGAAACAGCTTGGTCTCCCCACTACAAAGTCCAACAACATATGCTAAATTTGCTCTAAAATGTTTATGCTTGCTCATCCATTTACTAAATGTATTGCTACACAACTGCTATGCACTATTCAACCCATAATCTCTATACAATACTAACTATAGACTCACTATTGCAGTCATTACCCAACTATTCCCTAATCTGCTCTTAACTTGATTTTCCCTTTTCAGGGCTTTTCTCATCACATTTATTATTGGCTTAAATCAATTCACTTATGTTTTTCGATTTAAATAAAGTGAACAGTTTTTGGCATAAAGTTGTGTCCACTCAATGTTGGCCTGAGCGGTAACTAAGCGAACTAGATAAATAGATCTACACTTAACCTTGTAAAGACTCCACTACAGTAAGTTGGTTTTAAAAAATCGTAAAAAATTAGTCGATTTAATGATGCAAGAGGTATCCACAAATTGGAGAAATCTGGCCGACACCAATAGATTCTAACAAACCCACCCATTCTTGCCCGACCCCAATAGATTCCAACAAACCCACCCATTCTGCCCGACGTAACAAAATCTTATTACTTTTCAGATTTCCTTGGAATAAAGAGTCTGGATAAAACCACTATAAAATAGATTCACTTACCGCCTTGAACAAAAAAATAAGATAAAGGAGATAGAGAGTTGACTTGAGAGTTATTGAATGACGTTGATATTATATAAATGCTTGGATTACTTTGATTAGTGAGACCACCATTGGTTTTAAATTCTCTTAACACGGTAAGATTTAAACGCTCTGATCCATTGCAAACTAAATTTCCTACAGCGTTGAATTGCATCGTTTGACAAAATGCGCCATCTTTTGAAAAATTACAAATTTAATATTGAACTTATTGCAAATAAATTACCTCTCAGTTGATAAGTAAGGCATAAAAATATTACACTTTTAATAAACATTTTATCAAATAATGAATTTTAGTACCAATGACCAGGGTATTTATATAGATTTAAGATTTATAAAATAATAGATTGACATAATTTTTTATAATATTTTTTATAATAGAAACTTTTTGTCCTAAATTAAAACAAATGTGCAGGTCTCATTCTAAATCTCATTTAAAATTTTCAAATATTTGATTTGTTGAACTAATTTATTTAAATTGTCTTGGTAGTTTTTCAATTAGAATTATTTATCTATTATATTTGAAGTCGCGGCGCGTCCTTTAGAATCACTCGGATAAAAGTGTGTTTTTTTCGCCACAGGCTTCAAGCTGCACATTTGCAAACCCCCAGTAAACCCTCGGAGAACAAACGTAACAGCCCTTTGCAAGAGCCCCATGCACTTTTATTCGTTTCATATAAAGCACCTATTCTTGCAAGAAATAGTAAAATCTGATCTGGTGAATTTTGATCACGCTGGTTAAAATCTTATATATCATATTCGATTTCTTTCACCAGGAAATAAATAACTTGTAATCTATTTTCTCAAAATAGATCAAAGTAATAAATAAAAAAAAATGTGCTAGAAAAACAAATGTTTAGATTTTATAATATAGATCGTTTATCAGGACAAGGCTTTTGATATATATTTAGCATGATTTCTTTTAGGTGACCTGGTTTAACTTTTGTATATAATAATTTGAAGTTTTATTTTTTAAACATTATACTTTCAACAATGAACGTATTATATTGCCTTGTTTATATTTTCATTCACTGTATGTATAATTTTGATTTATTCTTATGCTTTAATTTTTATATGATACATCTAGTTGCTTTTTGCGAGGCGCAATCTGACTCAGATCGAGTAACAAACTTCGTTACATTTATAAACATTAACCAGTGTGATGGTGAATATACCTCTAATTTCACCTGGGTCGTATTGACATTATCACGTGGAAGATGTCAAACAAATGAAGTTCCTCCAAAGACATCGCAGCTTGTTCAATATGATTCGTCAGGAAAAACGTCTATAAACGAAGTTGTGAATTTATTCATATCAGTTTGGCCAATAGGAGGTATTTTTATTAATTTGCATTGCTTTTATTATATAGATTGTCCCGTTTTATTTTTGAACATGCATATCTCGCGACAAGCATTATTATTTTTAAAGATGAGTGGGTAGAGGGAGAACAACAAAACTATATATGACATTTTATTTCCTATATATATAGCGAAAAATAAATAATTAGTTAGCTAGAGCTGTCTAAATCAAATTCTGGGCGTTGTTCTCTTTCATAGCCCCTACAAAATTAAACTTTGTAAGCAGTATTTTTAAAATTATAATTTTAGCATACACGAATGTGGTATCATTGTCACTGGTGACAAGTGGACCGATACAAGGCAGTTACATTTATTACCGAACCACATATACGAGCCTCGATTACTTGAAAGATTGTTCCTCTATCTTGGGTTTGAGTGTGATTACGTCAACCAATATTACCATGCTTTTTAGCCACCAATTGCCTCTAAATGTTTTGATATCAGCCACGGGTGGATTTGAACCCTTCAAAACAATTTCGAACACTGTTTGCAAAGGACAAGAAAATATCTTTTAAATATTGTGAGAGCTATTTTAGTATGTTCAAGTACACATATTTTTACAATTATTCTCTCAATGAAATTCTAAAATAAAAAAGTGTATATTTAAATGTGTAAGTAATTAATTTTTGAAAAATATCATGGTGCCATTCCTATTAATAGGAGGGTAATCACTATTCATAACAAAATTGAAATTATAGATTTCAATAAATTATTAATAGGTTTTTGAACCTGGTAATAAAAAGTATAATACAAACTTTGTGATACAAACTCAATTATCCGCGAGTTGTATGGTTTTAATTGAGACAACAGTTGTCCAGACTATTTTCAAATTAATGGGTTGAGTATTTTGTGTTATAAATACGCCCCAACTGCTTATGCTGTCCGGTGTGAAGAATGTTAGAGTTAACTTCGCCGGTCGTGAGCTAACTATGGATTTGGGCATAATTTGACTGAAAAATATGCGGGCACATACATTACAAAGACATTGCCCCATACTCGGAAAAGTGGTTGGGCAATAGAAAAATATGTTGTGTTAGAAAATGGCAAATCTATCGACATTTTTGTCAAAAATTGCAAATAACGACCCCAAATGCTCAAACTGGGAACCGCACTTTTCACGCTTCATTTACTTGAGTGTGAACAAATTAATATACCATCAAGACAGGCACCCAAAAGTCGTCGGTCAAAACGAATAAAACCAACTCAAATGTATTATAATGCCATGTCTTACTACACATACAATCAACGAATTTGGGATAAGCTCGATAGCGAACCTGAACCCCAAATCACGTATTTACCTCCAGAAGAAAGAGATCGACAGGAAACTGATAGTTATTTTACCGAACATTTGGAACAAGAATCATACCAACAGTGGAGTGTCAGTCCCGACCTTAGTCAAAAACAAATGTATGTGTTCAGTAAAATGTTGACTAAATTTCGGCACCAATTTGTAATCAATAAAGAGGACCCAATTGGCCGCATCAAATTGTGGACTCATAAGATTGACACTGGTGACCATCCACTCATTAAACAACACCCATATCGAACCTCTGAATCACAAAAATTCAAATCCAGTAGAGTGTCAACGAGATGATGGAACGGGGTGTCATCGTTCCATGTATCTCGAGTTGGGCTTTTCCTGTTACTTTAGTGCCAAAACGCGACGGTTTGGTGCGTTTTTGTATCGATTATAGAAAATTAAATGATATTTCAAAAGACGACACCTATCCGCTGCCTAGACTTCACGACCCGTTAGCATTAATGAGAGGTTGTGATCGATTCTCGGTAATGGATTGTGACAGTTGTTACTGGCAAATAACATTATCGAAAGATATTCAAGAAAAGATCACATTCACATGCCATTTAGGCACCTTTATGTTCAAAGTGATGCCATACGGACTCAAATGCGCACCAGCCTCATGTGTGCGCGCAATGAGTGGCATTTTTCCTAATGAAAATAGACGCATCAGTTTCATATATATGGCTGACTTGATTTGTTTTAGTGCCGGAATATATCACAAATATTTGACGACTTACTATTCTGTTCAAAAGAATGACCCAAAACGGTCTTAAACTAAAAGCTCAGAAATGCCTTTTTGCCACTCAAACTGTCGACTATTTGGGTCACACTATCAGTGTTGAAGGCATAACTCCTGACAGTAAAAGACTCGAAGCGTTGCACCGATTTCCGACACCCAAATGTACAGATGACATCAGAAGTTTTTTGGGCTTTTGTGGATTCTATCGCACTTATGTCCCAAACTTCACAGTCATTGCCGCCCTCTAATCAAACAACTGAAGAAAAAATATTATATTCGAGTGGGGCGAAGAACAAGAAGAGGCCCGAAAACAACTCATAGACAAATTAGTACATGCACCAGTACTCGCACATTACGACTCAAATTTGAGTACGGAATTAATAGTCGATGCCTCAAATCTTGGTTTGGGCGCCCATTTAGTGCTGATAAATGGTGAAACCAGACAATTGTTGGCATGTGCAAGTCGCACTCTGTTGCCTTACGAAAAAAATTATGGTGTTTCTGAAAAAGAGTGTTTAGCCATCATTTTTGGACTAAAGAAATTCCGACCAAATTTGTTTGGGCGAAAATTTACGGTGATTGTAGATCATAAAGAACTCCAATATTTAATGAATGCAAAAGACTTAGAGAATCGACTCGCCCCTTGGAGTTTACGTTTAATGGACTACGACTTCAAAATCATTTATAATAAAGGGACCCAACATGTCGACGCTGATTTCTTGTCAAGAAATCCGTTTAAAGAAGAAATGTCGACTAACCAAATGGGTGCCCTTTATGTGTCAGCTAACGCAATCAGGTTCGAACTTGAAAGTGAACCCATCGACACAATACATTGGAATCCACAGAATACTATGGAAGCTCAAAAGGACGACCCAATATTCGGACCAATAATCTCAAACGGGAAAACACTAAGCTTAACGCAGAGAAGCAACAGTTGGGACAGAAACTAATAGATTACGTCAAAAATATCGAACTATTTATAAAAGACGAGGAAGAAAGACGAACCGGAGTGACACAAGAATTCCGGTATAAACCGAAAGTGTTTATAAAACAGATCGAATCGATAATTAAAGAAGGCACCCAAATGTCGACACAACTGACTTCTATGGAAACAGTTTGAAAATTCGTCGAACAATATGGGATAAAACACGAAAACGAAGGTCGAACAACCTTCACAACGAAATCAAAGAACGTTCTTCTCACAACCCCGAGTCTTTATCTCAAACGCGGACGTAATTCTAAGAAAGTGACTCTAAACGTTCCTCAAGAGGAATCTAAAATCTTCCACATGAAAAAGTCACCCCAAATGCCGACACCCAATAAGGCCGAAATAAACGAAAGCCCTGAACTCCAGGAAAAGATAAGACAGATGGCTCCGTCGACCGTAACTGAAGACGTGCCACGACTTTAAGTGAAGCCCGTGGCCAGAAGTTCCGGTAATCAGACAAAAACACCAACCATAATGTACATCGGAAGACCCTCCACATCGAAAATGCGAAAAACCGCACCCAAATGTCGTACTACCTCACCGCCACCAAATAAAGAACGCAGAGGAAGATGACGGACCTGCGGAAGCTAAAGACGACCCAAAAGGAGACGTTAAAAAGAAGGGACATAAGTAATTCCTAAAAATATGAAAAACGATACCATTTTGTCATTAACGTGAAATCGATACTCAAATGTTTACTCCTATTATCGATCAACAATTTTTATTTTCTCTTATTATTCTGTTATACCTTACATATTAGAAGTATAATAACGACACTCAATGGAGATACAATTATTACCACTTCAGTACCCCTATTTAATTACTTGAATTATTTCTGATATTTAATATTTTGATTCCATTTGAACATTTGATATTCATGAACAATTTATTTTTATATTTGTATTTCTTTTTGTAAAACTCAAAGTCAGACATTACCATATGAGGTATGTGTTGATCTAGGGGGATCTGTAACGGAAAAACTTTTCCTCTGCCACCTATTATCGATCAACACATCTCTCATTTGATATTCATAAAAAATAGACCCTAAATGTAGTTCTCATTAAGAGCCGCTACACTAAAGGCCTATAGTGGGCAAAGGCCGCTTACTCCGACATATAGGGTTAAAATATTATAATCATTTATTGTGTGTCGTTATTTGTGTTTTCACCGGAGTGTGCGCGCCTCAGCGGTTGTTGCGGATATGGTGGGCGTCACTCCGTATGCAGCCATTGTTTAGTAAACAACAACTAATTTTGTGTAAAATTTATAATGTGTTTTCTTACAAATAAATAGAGATAAACGATTAAATTCAATTATTTTGTTAACTGTGTCCTACGGCCGATCAAATAAGAGCAAAAGTATGGGTCAGATGGTGTTTTTTCCGCAAAATTGTGTTTGACTAAAAGTGACTTTTTGTGGGCCGCCACAACCGGCCGAAAGTCGCCTTCAGGGACGTCTCGCGCAGTTTGTGGACATCATTGGCAGCCGCCGGGACTCAACTGGTCATCGCCGACGGCAAGTTTGCAATTTAATTAATTTTAATCGCGAAAATGTTAGTGCGGAAATTCAGCACCATTGTGCGCTCATTTGTTTGGTGAGAATTGGCACCGAAACGCTCACAATAATCGGCACCATATTGTTGCAAATAAGCGCTGTGAAATCCGGCATCATTAGGTGCTGACCATAAGTCGACCCATATTGCCTACATTTAGATGCTTAATTTTGTAATTGCGCGTGTCCACCTTTGGGATCGTTGTCAGATAATTCGATACCCAAGTGTTGCGAGTGATTTTGGGCACACAAACGTCGTGTGGTCTGCATTGGGAGTCAACAGTAAGGGAAAAGCCTACTACATCCCCAGCTTTTCCTTAAAAATATTCCGGGGTTGCCTCGTTTATTCAGCATACATTATGTATTACTGTGAATTGAAGTTCAAGCTAAAAATTGAACTGAAAAATATATTTATATATTAAATAGTTGCAAATTAATTTCTGCTAACCTGGATAATAAAATAAATTGTTAAACTTAAGCTGTGCCTTTTATATACCTTAGCAAGATCAAATTAGAACAAATATAATGTTAAATTTATGCATGTTCTTATTTCGAGCTCTTGTATTTAAAAAAATCTGAAATATTTATTGCAATTATTCAAAATCAAGATAATTGTATTAAACTTATTTGATGAAAACAACCTAGACAAAAAAATACGTGAATGAATTCCCAGTATAATTTTATAGAATAGCTAACATTTATCATATATAAATACTAAACAATTATTATTTATATTTGAAAATAAAGCAAGTAAATATAAATTAATTTGTCAAATTAATAAATATTTAAGGTTTTTATTATAAAATACAAAGATATAATTTTGATTATATTATAAATTATAAATTTCAGTTCTAGCATGAAACTTAATACACTAAATTAATAATAACTACTGGTACATGCTCGTTTGCATGTGAAACGTATTGATTCATATCACCAGATAAATTTTTATACAAATCAATAATCGAAACAGAAGCTCCTGCTATAATATTTTATTGTCATTTGACAAGTATAATTAAAATAATTATTAAATAATAATTAATGATTAATGTTTTGCGTGTATGTAACAATTAATATAGAAGCTCAAATAGTGAAAATGATTTATATAGAAACAAAGATGTCATAAAATAATATTAATTTGAGAAATTATTTTCAAGAGTATATTTCAGAAATAAAAATGGATATTTTTAGTAAAATAAGTTTAAATGTGATTTTAAAAATTATTTGTCTGATTGGTCTTATTTATCAAACAAGTGAAATATTAAGAGAATTTTTGAGTGGAGCAACAATCACAGTTATTTTATTGAAACATTTGGATCAAGAACCAATACCTGCAGTCACTATCTGTTCAGCTAATTGGCTTTCATTAGAAGCACTCGAGAAAATGAATCCATCTAATTACAAGTTGAAAGTTTTCAATGATAATTTCAAAAATTATATTGATACATACAATTTTAACCAAACAGTTCTTCGTGAAATGTATTATAAGACAATTAATTTATATAGGGAATTGCAAGCTGAGTTAATTAATTCATCTACATATCTTTACGATTTGGTGAAAAATTTGTCAATCACAGTAAAAAATGATTTTACCCCATTCATCAATGCTAGAGGATATGGTCCAAGTAAAATAAACAACAAATTTACCCTTAGCAATAAATTATACACCAGCCAGCCAATTAAAAGCATAGTAAGTTACGGAGGGGATTTTTTAAAGTGTTTTACATTTTATAGCAGTTTGCGAAAAGAGTCCAGGGAAATTAAATTGAAATTGAGTGCTATTGATTTAGAGATATTCGATAACTTACATTTAAAAGATTATAGGCTAATTATTCATTCAACAAACAGTCTACCTAGCATATTGAATGCATTTGTTATGGATTTAAATCATATTTATTTTTTCAAATATTCACAAATAAATACTGAATTATTAGGCAATGATTACGACACCAATTGTTACAAATATGACCTGGACTATAAATACGCCAATTTTAATATGAGATCAGATTGTATTACGACTTGTTTTCAGGATTCAATGATGAATTTATGCAACCTTGATGATTGTGCTGGCTCGAAATATTTGTTAAGATATGATTTGATAAAAGAAAATATAAACTGGAAAAGATGCATTTCAAACGATTGCATTGATAATGTTGCAGGTATGGTTAGAGCAGAGTGCGTTTTCTTATTATTCTGTGGAACATCATGCACAAGTAATCAGTAGTGATGCAGCAATTGAGGTTCAAATTACGCATGGCTATTTACCCGATGTTGTTATCAAATATTTACCGCAAACAACTTTCATATCATTTGTGTGTAATTTTGGTGGACTGTTAGGCATGTGGTTAGGTTTTTCTATTCTATCAATTTTTGAAAAACTACCAAATGTGTTTAATAAATTATTAAATATACATAATATATTTTTTTGTGCCTCTAATCCATCGAATAGAATCTTTGTCACAAACACAAGAAATACTTAAATTAATATAAATATGCCAGTACTCGTGGATATAAATTAATGCATTTAATATAATGGTATATTATTTTTATAAATTAGCCATTGTCATCTTTAACACTCAATTGTTAACAATTTCATTGAAACACAAATTAAAACATCAAATTGAAGTTCAAATTCGCCATTGTCATTTACCCGAAAATTGTGATCTAGTTTTACGGCAAACAACATTAATATCATTTGTGTGTAATTTTCGTGGGACTGTTAAGCATGTGGTTAGGCTTTTCTATCCTGTCCATTTATTAAAACATATCAACAATTTTTAAGTCATTAATGCAAGTATTAAGTATTAAGTATTAAATATTATTAGTAATATATTTCATCTAAAAAAGTTTGTTAGAATTTTTAATTAAGTAAGTCTAAAATTTAGAAAGGTGGTAGTAAAATACAAGCAAAAATAATGCACAAATCAATATATTCTTGCAAGAACCAGTTAAAATTGAACAAAAATGTATAATTAGGATTTCTATGCTGCATACAATGAAAGCATCATTATTTTAATGTAATAATTTGTAATACCCTCCAAAAATTAACACAAAAATTTAAATAGATTACTCATTTATGCTCATCAAGTCTAACAAATTAAATTTGTAAATTTTAAAATATTTCTTTACGAACTAATTAATATTTTCTATTTCAATCGCCTAGTTGCAAATTAAATTCAATTTCATTGAAAATACACACAGCTTACAAGGAACGGTTCCTGACACAATCATATTTGTATTAATTTTTATTTATATGATAACGAAGCCGTTATTTGTAACGGATATAAAGAGAAATTTAGACAAACTTTACAAATATTCTAGCTGATAATCAATTATTATTATATTTGATTAATTTATATAAAATGTTTTTAAAAGTTATTTTTGTAAAAGGTGAGCACATAAAATAAACAACAATCATTTAAACAATCAACAACTACTGATAAAATTTGTTAATTTAAAATCTTTCTTATGCTGAATATTTGCAAATGTGCTAGCTAACACAATTAATTAACTAATTACACATTATCAAATTTATTTGGAATTGAAAAGAAAAAATACCAGTATTTTTTTTATATGAGCAAACTTTCCACAACGGGGGGTTACTTGTAAGTTGTGTCTATTTAGTTATCTCAACAGATATATTGAATTTAATTTGTAATTGGGCGAGAACGATTAAAATGGAAAAATTTAATTAGAACAACTTAACATTATTAATAACCGCCTATTATTTGAAAGTTATTTGTGACAAAAATATGAAATTATTATAAAAATATCATTAAAAATTCATCAAGACCACTTGTTATTTTGCTTAGCAAAATTATATTAATTGTCTGAATTTTAAATTTTTTGAAAAATATTTTATAATAATTTATCAGAAATACCAGCAATTTTCCGATAAGTTATGCTTTTGAAATTAATTATTAAATTCTTTACTTTCTGCTTTAAAAATGTTAAATATATTCTACCAAGCAAAATATTTGAACTTATAGGTAGATACTCTAAAGTAAAAATAATATTCAAGATACAGCGTGTCCAGACGCTTAGTACTAAAGTAATAATTTAATTATTCAAAAAGTATCCAAGATATTTTATTTAAAT
>JAQGCS010001177.1:0-15194 GCA_034702105.1 Fuscozetes fuscipes
GAATATTCACATTTATCTGAATCTATAAAAGTGGCATATTATCAAATTTTAGGATAAATTGAGCAATATTATTCATAGGCTTATTAACGACTTGCAACAAAATATAGTGACTATAAACTCACGATGCCCAACCTCACACGTGACTTGTGTGGATGAAGGGTTTGAAATGGATGTACATAGGCTCCTGTATCTCTTTTATTCCAAGATATTTAACACTTCTGACCGCTCTAACCTAATTAAACTTAAATTAAGAAGTGACCATGATCAAATATGCAAAAGGGTCACCTCATCTTTCATCTGACATATATTTTAAGAAACTTTTAATTTAAATAAGACAAATACAAGAGCCTATTTATATCCAATTCAAACCCTTCATTCACATAAGTTGTTTCCGTTTCAAGATTTCTCACCAATAAACATTTTGATTCGTTTATTAAATAGCAATTAAAGGCTAATTTGATGGTAAAAATGTTTCAAAATTCAATGTATTAGTCAATCAATTAATAGTTTATTTAATTGTTTGATAATAAATATAATGATTTCAATATTTCAAAAGTCTTTCGAATAAATGATTAAAAAGTAATAACATTTAGACATAAAATTCAATAAATGACAGAAAAATCACATTTTTATAAAATAATGACTCAACAAAAAAGATGAATAATCAGACGATTTGACTCATTCCGTAACTATTGCTGTCATCGAGCAATGGTTGGGAGCTCTTGTCGTTTCTGAGAGGAGTTTTGGAAGAGTCTGGCATAAGATTAAAAATTTTGCTTAAATTGGTACTAATTAGAGATCCCTTGGGTTCGGGAATATTCGCGTCTTCGAGTCCGCGATGTATTGAAATGTTGTCGAAATCGGTATTACTTCTGTAATCTCTGGTCTTCTTCTCGAATGCCAAGTATTCGGGTGTTTCCAGCATTTCTTTAGTCGGCTTTCGATATAATTTCAACAAAAGTGAAGAACAGACCACTGAAACAGAAGAAAGAGCCATTGCGGCCGACCCCATCCAAGGCTTTAGTACAAGGCCCCATGGCAGAAATAGACCCGCAGCCAATGGTATACCTAACAGGTTGTAAACACTCGCAAATAGAAAATTTAAACGAATTCGACGGACTGTACGACGAGACAAATCAATAGCGCCGTAAACGTCGAGCAAATCGTTCTGTAAATTAATAATTCATTTATTATTAAAAGCGAAAAACAATATGAGAGTAGGACTCACTCTGACTAGAACTACATCTGCGGCCTCTACTGCAACATCGGTGCCGTTTGCAATGGCAATGCCTATATCAGCCTGAGCTAAGGCGGGGGAGTCGTTGACACCATCGCCAACCATGGCTACTTTGATGCCTTTGGCCTGTAATTGTCTTATTTTCTTGACTTTATGTGAGGGCAACACTTCAGCGAATATCCGGCGAATGCCGACCTGTTTGGCGATCGCAGAAGCGGTCTTCTTATTATCCCCCGTCAATAGGATCACATCCAGTCCAAGCTTTTTGAGCGAGTATACAGCCAAATGTGCTTCAGGTTTGACCGTATCGGCCACTGATATCATACATGATAATGTGCCATTCACAGCACACAAGACAGCCGTTTGTCCACATTCTTCATGCTGTCTCATCAATAGGTCCATTTCTGAAGTGACTTCGAGGTCGTTTCGAATCATCCACTCTCTGTTGCCAACTAATATGCGATAAGACTTATGATCTCCGCTCAGACCATTGTTTTTATTATCACAACTTTTAGAAATACGAAATTCAATTTCGATGTCTTTGAGATATAGGACTTCATTGCTATGAGTGGGAGATAACTCTTTACTCGATTTCAATTCATTAATCAGATTCTTATCGGAAGAGTTTGCGATTTGATCGATATTAGTGACCAAACACTGGAGTCCCAGACCAGGAACTGAGACAAAATCATCACAGGTTCCAAAAGAGTCAATTCCCAGAGCATTCTTTACATAAACACAAATGGCGTTAGCGATCGGATGCTCTGAGTTGTTCTCTGCGGTGCCGATCACTGCTAATAAACGCATTAAGTATTGAATGCATTCATTGAATTCGTCTTTAATTGCGTTGAATAATATTATTTTAGTGACGACCGGCACTCCATGAGTGATAGTTCCAGTCTTATCGAATACAACACACTTTACTTTATGTGCTGTTTCCAGAGGTTCGGCACCTTTTATCAAAATGCCATTGATAGCCCCAACGCCTGTACCAACCATCACAGCTGTAGGTGTGGCCAAACCCAGAGAGCAGGGACAGGCTATTGAGAGAACGGTAAGAGCGCACTGGAAGGCAAATTGATATATGACTTCGTGGTCAGTGATATCGACGTATTGGTGAATGTGATAGGTGCGGATGATGTCATGAAAATAGTAGCCAACAACAATCCAACCGATTAGGGTTAGGATCGATACAAAAAGCACCGCTGGAACGAAATATCCAGCAATTTTATCAGCCAATTGTTGAATTGGAGCTTTGGATGTCTGCGCCTCTGTAACCAATTTGACTATTTGTGAGAGAGTGGTATCCTTTCCAACGTGAGTGGCCAACAATATAATCATTCCGTTCTGATTCATTGAACCCCCAATTACTTGAGAGCCAACCTTTTTGGGAACGGGCAACGACTCGCCTGTTATGAGACTCTCGTCAGCCATAGAGTGACCATAAATGACCCGTCCATCGACTGGTATTTTGGCGCCGGGAACTACTTTGAGATAATCTCCTCTTTGGACGAGTTCGACGTCAATTGACTTTTCAGTTGTAGTTCTGTTGAGATTCGGATCCCATTCGACTAAAGTGGCTTCAGTTGCCTGCAATGACATGAGTTTAGCCAATGCTTCGGATGTCTTTCCTTTGGCGATATGTTCGAGCCATCGGCCCAACGATATGAACACTAAAAGCATTGGCGGTGTTTCGAAGAAAGTGCGAGGACTGTGATGTGCGCCCACAGCCATGAAGTAGAAGAGTATGGCTACGCTATAGAAGTACGCGATATTTGTGGCTAACATTATGAGGACATCCATATTAGCCATTCTGTGCTTAATTGCTTTAAATGCCTGAACGTAGAAATAACGACCACCAATGAACTGGACGGGAGTCGCCAACAGGAAAAGGAAGAAATTCTCTGAAGACAGACCGGGCAACAGACAACACATTTGCGAGTGATCTCCAGATGACATCTTCGGCATGTAATACATCATAACAATCATCGCCGGAATCGTAAACAGTAAGGAAAAAAAGAAAGAGTTCCGCCATTTCTTGACCTCTTCTTTCTGTGATAGATATGAAGCGTTTGTAATCGTGAGGTCAGTAATGGGATAGCACTCAAATCCCATATCATTGATGGTGTCGGCTATGAATCGCGGACCCGTCACTTCCGGATCGAATGTGAATCGACCCTTACTTGTGGTCAAAGTAACGACTGCTGTTTTGAGTCCGGGCAGTTTTTTAATTTGAGACTCTATAGAGTGCACACATGAAGAACAGGTCATTCCGTTGATACGAAGCTCTACTTCTCCGTCATTGGTCTGATTGGATTCGATGAGAGTGGACGGGTATCCCATTTCGGTGACTATGTTAGCGATTTGTTGGGGCATAACATATGCGGCGTCGTATCTGATCTCCGCCTTCTGACTCAAGAGCGCGACCAACACGCCATGAATGCCCTCCACTTTGGACAGTTGGTTCTCGATGTTGGCCACACATGAAGAACACGTCATACCCGACACTCTTAGATAACACTTGTCTGAGTCACTGTTATCGTGGAACTCCATCATATTATATGTCAAACGTAAATAATAATCAAACCATTGAAGTTCAGCAATGATTGAACCAATCTGTGAGACCCTCTCCTCTCAGCGCATGCCTCACATCTCAAACATATCAAAACAAATTTATACCCTATTCCCTACCCTTCCCTGTTCTAGAGTATACGCGGCATTTATATTACATTTTACTTGAATTATATTGTCCAAGGTCTGTCATTGCCAATCTTCTACGAGCAACTCTAATCAAACATAAAGTAAAAATAATAAAACACAATCAAGCTCCGTCACTACAAATAGTGTAATTAATAAAGTTTTTTTCCCCAAAAAATTGTCATAAAATCCTAAGAGGATGAGGTAGAGTGAGAAATGAAATGACCTCTAAACTCCTGCTTATGTTTTGGTGCCTTTCTGTGTCAAATTTCAACAGGGTATGTCAAAGTTCTAGAAAGCTCAATTCCAAAAAGCGAATTAAGGTCTCTCTCTCTCTCTCTCTCTCTCTCTCTCTCTCTCTCTCTCTCTCTCTCTCTCTCTCTCTCTCAGCTGTTTTGAATACGTGGAAAATGTATAGAAACATGTATACATTTTTCCGTTATTGTCAAGGCTGAATTATTTGTAATATCAATGAGAAGAGAGGGAATACGGTTATTATCAAAACTTATCAAATGATATTAATTATCTAAATAGCATCTGGGACTCTGATAGAAAATCTGTAAATCTGTAAAATCTTTTACGTTCTCCTTCTCGAGTACTTTTTACCATGCAAATATTAATAATGACGTATTATGATTGTGACAATTTATATTTAGCCAAAACATTAAAATATATTTAAATTCATTTTCAGAAAAATTCATAGTCATAACTAGAGATGAGAATTATCGGGAATATAAACCCTTAAAATCGGCCGGGAATCGGGAGTTAAAAACATACCAAATCGGGAGTAAAATGATGTAATACATACAGATGAGTTAGTTAGATACATTTATTGATTCAAAAATATTAATGGGCATTTCTTCTGGGGTATGAAGGGGTGCTCAGACAAACAAAACTACAATTTTACCCAACTCTGGACATAAAATATATGAAATATTTCGAAACAAAGATTTGGGTAAATTTTCCAAAAAACTTGGTGGGTAAAAACTCCTCGGATTTGAATGAAAATTTTTCGGATTATCGAAATTGTAGGGGATTAAAAAATATTTTGACCCAATTTACGTGTTTTTTTAGTTCAAATATATCTTATTTCGGGAACAAAACCACAAAAATCAGTTAATCTGTAATTCCCGTTGACTGTCATTTCAATTGAAGATCGGGAATTCCCGATAACTCTCATCTCTAGTCATAACCAATGAATGCCTCATTAGATAAAGTGTTTGAAAATTAGTTGACAAATAGACTGGTAATGACACTTACAATGATACTTGCAGGTACCATAATTAGCATTAATGCAGTTTCACTATTATTTCATAAAAATAGTGTCAATATTTCCCTAATTTTGCAATTTTTATTTGCATAAACTTGTTCAGTTATGCTAATAAATTCTAAATTCAATCAATTAGAGCAAATTATAAATAGTTTAGAAATTCATGCATGATAAGAAATTCTAAAATAAAAACATATTTTTTATTTATTTTATAATTAAAAAAGTTTATTACAGCCAATATTGGATAACTTGAACAAGTTTATGCTATGAGATTTGCTTCAAATTATCTGTAAAGATACAAAATTGAAAACAAATGGAAAGTATTTATAAACAAGATACAGTCATTTACCATTAAGAGCAATTACCAATAAGATCAACTTTACAAATAATGTCAACCAATCTTTTATCCCCATTTATCTAAACGCACGGAAAACTTAACCTTATTATTGCCAACCGATTCTATCAACAAAATTATCGGTCCCAGTTAGGTTCATACTAAGGGAAAGTAAGTGCATAACGTTTAAAATCAGCCAGTAACATTTTGATTAATGATTGATTTACTTTTGTAATTTCGAGTAAGGTTTAATTTTATACGTTGTAAGCACTTCTTTATAACACTTTGAATGTCACTAATTTGAAGCGATCTAAAGTTGAGCGCTCAGTTGAACTGTTTGTGCAAGTTCACAAATGTGGACTACGTGACATATTCATGTACATCAGCTGATGTTCACGATATCACCAGAGGTGTGGAAGGGGATTAACAGGAGGGGCTATTTCATCTGGGGTATGAAGGGATGCTCGGATTAACAAAATAATTTTACCGAACTCTGAACATAATATAAGTGACCAAAGATTTCCGTAAATTTTCGAAAATCTAGGGGGCAGGGGGTCAAAACTCCTCGGATTTGAATGACAATTTTTAGGATTTTCGAAAATTTAGAGGGAGAGGGGGTCAAACAAATTTTTTCACCAAAAAACCACATTAGAAATCATTTGAGAGGTCATCTAAGTTGATTTCGAGACAAATAAATGCTGACAATTTAGTTAAAAAATAATTCAAATAAGCCATGCTTCAAATTAAACATGATTTTTCCAATGCAAACTTGGTATTTGATATTTGAATAGTATTTGAAGTTTTGAAAATTAACTATACAATTATAGTTCAAATTATTCTATTGAATCTGGAAAGCGAAAATGTATTAATTAGAATAAAAATATTGAACAAATTATAAGAAAATATTTCATAATATCCGTCATTTTGCAAGAAATTTTACCCAGAGTACCTTATTTTTATCCGAATATCTCATTTGAAACAAATTAAAACTTTCAATTTGAGCGCTTTATTGGTAGTTAACCTAAATATAATAGGGTTTGTTTACATTGTTTACCAAGGCATAAATGCAAGGGTTTAGTACACATATAACGGATACTTTTAAAACCAAGGTGTTTATATATTTTCAATGTGATGGTCTTATTAAAAGTTACATTATCATATTGAAATTATGTTTTGCTCTCATTCATACAGGGGTTGAGTGTGAAATGAACTGTAATAAAAGAATATCAAAAATGAAATCTCAATATTGATTTCCAGTAAATAGTTTTACTGTACTTTCCATACCATGTATGTCCTGTTAAGACTCCACACAATATTGAAGTGGTAACAAAGATTTGCATCTTGCAACAATTGAAATAAAATTTATTGGGAATGTATTTTATTGCTTTAAAAAGTCTCTAATGTGTTGAGCAATATTGTGAGGACGGGTGAGATGCACATAATGGTCGCCCTCAACCTCTAAATACACCAATTTTTTGCAATTTCTTTCATATAATTCAAGAAATTGTTTCTGAAGTTCTCTATCAGTGAATAAACCATTTTTTCCGTTAATAATCATAAGTTTACACTTAATTCCCGAAAAATAATTGAGTAATGATTCGCAATCAGTCTTCCGATTGAGGACACACTGCAACCGATAGTCGCGGGTAAATATGTAGCCTCCTTTGGGGCCGTTGTCTGTCGCAACTTTAGCGGCCCTCTTGAGAAGACAAGCGGCGCCCTCGGCATTCAGTTCTCCAATAGGGGAGTGGGCGGATTTCAACGCTGAGATGGCACTGTCGTAACTGAACACCGGCTCTCTCTTAACCATTCTTTTTTGTCTTTCCTCCACATCGAGGAACTTCTGAATATCCTGAGCTGTGCGAGTGGCTAATTCATTAATGGCAAAGACAGCCGGCTTTACGGTGTCTAATGTTATGACTCTCTCCACCAGATCTGGGAATAGATTCGCAAAATTAAGAGAAGCGTTTGCACCCATACTGTGCGCTAATATCGAGAATTTGGTCCAATTTAAGTAATCCACTACTCGTTTGAGTTCCATAACCCACGTCTGGTCCGTATATCTAATCGATTATATTCTTGATTATCTCACAAATTATATTTCGAACATACATTCCACCTGGTGGCAAATGTGAAGACAGGCCGTGTCCGGGCAAATCAACGCACACCACATACATTGAGTCCACTTCTAGAAGTGGAAGGAGTCGGTCAAAAGAACCTGCGTTGTCCTAAATTACAACTAATTTAATATAAATCAGATATGGAGTGGTGTTGTATACCACCCATCCATGGACACACAAAAGTTTTATTTTATTGTGAGAGTCGGTTCCCCAAACTTTGCATGCTGACAAATTGAAAAATATTGAAATGTGTATGGTCAAATAATAATCATACCAATTCTTCCGTATGGCACCGGGACTCTGATCTCTTGGTTTTCAGCCATTATAAGCAATTATATCACTCAAATTAAAAAGAGAAAAAATGTGATCCAGATCAATACAAAATCAAAATCGCAATTAATATGACTTTTTATAACTTACAGATATTGAATATGACTCATATGAGTGCACTTTTGTCTAATGTTTAGTGAATTTTAGTGAAATTTCCTCCTTTTGTCACAATTTGAAAATGAGCTCAAAATCAGGAAATTCTTTCAAAAATCGTAATAAGTTTCAAAATAATTAATTCTAATCCTCTAATAAGTGATTATAAATTATGCAATAAATCTCATTTCAATTTTTTCAAATGACCAATGTCATTCAATTGCTTAATAACGTAAAAATTTAGGTGAGAGTAGGGATAATGAAAATTGTTGAGTATATGCCAGTCTATTGCCGCAAAATTTGATGTCTCAGTTTGCTTTTCATGAGGGGTACAAATATTGAGACAATTACTTTGTTTTTGAAGGTCTATAATACGCAAGTCGGTCGTCATCAATGTACGTCATTAGCGATTGACGCTGACCTTGGTAGATGTCAGCGCTTGTATCTGGTTGGAGGCAAGAATTGATTTTAACCAGAAAGGTTTGGGTTCAAGCGATCGATAAGCCGTCGAGTTTAAGACAAATGTGAGTCACATTATTCTCCTAAAGAAGTCTTTCGCACGAATTTTAATTGCAAGACATTATACTGAGAAAAATAAATTCCAATTCATTTATTATCTCTTTTTTCAAATAAAACTTTTCTTTTGAATTGAATTTTGAATTAAACTATGGGTTTGAAAAATATAGTATTCTTTTAATGTTTGGCTCAGCCATCAATCTTTTGAATAATGAATTTTGTTTAATAAAACTTTTGTAATCTTTGGAATGTATGAAAGCAAAGGAAGAGTAGAGGAAAACAAAATCAAATTTTATCATTTGAAAGAACCGATACTTCAATAATAAGATATTCAAAGAATAAAATGCACAGAATTTTTGCTCTTTTCTCAGAGAATTTTAAGAAAATTTCGAATCAAAAATAATTTTAAAAGAAAAGAATACACAAAAGGAGTACTACTATTAAGACTGTATTATATAATAGAGAAGACCCTATTATATAATATATGCATCGATCAAAAGGCATTAAAAGCCACCACTAATATACTAACGGCCCTAATATTATGGAGATTTTTGTTGGTGTATTCTAATGTATTTTAATAATAAAAATAATTGCATAGAAAACTAAACAATTTATTCGCTGCACTTCATATCCAATGCATTTTTGTAGTAATTTTTTGCTTCTATTTTTAATTCCCAACGCATTGCTATTACTCTTCATATCAATGAATACAAAAATGTATGAATTAATGCAAATGAAAATTAAGCCAAAAAGAGTATATTAGAGTATATAAGAATATATACAGAATTATTCTATAGGAAGTAATTTTTAATTCTCTTCTTTTTCTCACTCTTTCCTATTCAGAGATAGAGAAATGTATTTGAAAAGGAGTCGATCCATAAGGAAATGGTGTGATATTCACTTTGGCTTCGAGTTAGCGATGAAAGTGTTGTCGGCTTTTCTAAATTCAATGCATTCGTAGCGTAAATATTAAAGTATTTCACTTCATATCAGACCAAATATTTTATGGAAAATTTGATTTTAAAAATCACTTTTGCGTAAAATCTGAATCATATTCACCGCACATATAATTAAATGAATGCATTTATTCGACGAAATGTTCACAACTTTCAAAATGATTGTACAATAAAGTGAAAATATTCAATTCTCCTTTTATCAGGATAATTTGTTAACTAGTTAAACAAATGCTCATATGTTCCAAATTAAATACTATGGAAATAATTAAATTGGAAACATAATTATTTTGAATATCCTTAGAATATATGTATTTTAATTTTATTTCCTTTTGTTTGATATATAAAAACCTAATTTAAGAGTAAGTTGTTGTTTGGGGCAAAAAAGACTTGAGTTTGGTTTTATAGCAGCGAACAAATAGCGTTCAAAATCAAAATTTTGTTTGAAATGAACCATCATTTAAATGAATGATTGAAAAGCCTTTTTTCGCGCAGAACTTCCAATACAGCTATCATTAGATTTTGTTTAAAGAAATTGAATTTGAATTTGAAATATAAGTATCGCTGTATTTTTCACAAAATTATTGGGCTTTTGCTCTTAGTCATTAAGAAAATGACCTAAACTTTTGAAGTTTACACATTTGATGATTTTTTAAAACTCCACAAATCATTCGTTATTTGTGTGTGTGTGTGAACTACCACGAACCTCTCTTGAGTAAAAAGTTGTTATTCAAATAGAAGTTATGATGAAAATGATATAAGTAAACATTGAATGTCATTCTTTGAGAGAACTATTTTGTCTTCAATTTTTCATCAAAGTGTCAGCGAAAGAAAATATTAAGATATATATATAAACAAAAGTGGAGCATGTCAAGATGCAGGACTAGATTGAACTTGTTAATTGACAAGACGACAGATCTGGAGAGAGAAATTCGAGTCTTTCAAATCGATTGAACCGTTTGTTTCCCCGGATTTTGAGGGATATTTTTAGGCGCAAACATTCGGTGTTTTATTAAAAACATTCATCGATACGATTGAGGGCTGATATCATAGAAAATACTCGAAAGACGAAAGTGAATGAAAGATATTAAATGAGTTGATAGCAGTTTTCAATACTTGAATGTCGTTTGACTCACAACTCAATATTTGATAGGAAGTGAAGCCTTCATACGTCTATCCAATAGTAATGCAATCCTTAGGTTTTCAATAATTTTTTCACACAGAATATCACTTTCCTGTTATTACTATCAATCACTGTTTGTCACAAACAGATGTGACCATAATTTTGCTTTTATATCATCAAAAAGTTCTAATGAAAAGACCAAAATTGTGTCTGACTTTCAATCGCATAACATATCGATTATTATTATTATTAGGTTTTCCATAATTTTTTGTTATCCCTTGTAATTTATCTGAATATGAGATTTTCATTGCTATTATCTGTTGGACCATTACTGGAGCGAAATACGATATGATCGCTTAGCACAACCACAACAACACACTATTCAGATAATTATTGCTCGAAATTTTCACCGCAAACCTTAATAAATATTATTAACGGTCTGAGAGACCAAACACTAAATATATTTATATGAATTCGTGTAACGTATCTCCAATTCATTACCCGATTATGACTTTAACCAAATCGATTCATTTGCGGCTCCATCGAAGTAACATCCGATCGAAAGCCAGGGTCATTTATTAAATGGATACGAATGGAATCAATCTCATCAAGAATATGAGCAAATTTCCGTAGAAACAATATCTGAATAAAAAAATATACGAATTGCGGAAAACCTTAAGACATTTGAATACCTTTTATTCAAAAGTTAATTACGCGAAAGCTTTTAGAGCAAAAAAATCGATTGATTTTCCAGTCGTTTGCTTCACAATTGTGTGTAATCTCAAAGTGTTTGATATAATCTTGAATTGTAGGCAATTGTGTGTAAAATACGAATCAACTCTGACTCTGAGTTTGAGATAAAAACATAATCGATTGCCTTATTTACAGATTAACACAAATGTATTTAATGCAAACATTCAATGGATAAATCAAATGCCTTCGGAGACTGAGTTTGGTCTCTATTCTCTCCTCTCTTCCAACTTTTTTTTAAACTCAACTGAAATGAATAAATCAAACGAAAGAAATAATTAAGTGCTGAGAAAATGTTAATTAATGGCAGACAAAAGAATTTGATTACACACTAATTGATAACTTGATTAATAAATTAATCAATTTAATTGATTAATATAATCTTGTCTAATCTGATTTTTGCTTAGCTTTTCTAATATTTTCATTTAATATAATTATCTTTTTTGACTTTTCAGCTAATATTTACTGGAATTTCCAAATTAAAATCAAAATTATAATTATTAAACAAATTTTTGCTGATTAGATGTTACTAGAATTTAGGCACTAGTCAGCAAGCTCATCAACTTTAGGGTTGTCATATGTTTTCCCTTAAGATCATAAATATTCAATTTGCAAATTCTCCTCTAAGTTAACATGGATAATAAATTTTTAATGGGCTACATACTCTTGATACTTTAGATACTCGTGAACTCTGGAGTTTTGTCAAAAATTTCGAAGTCAGAGGGTTTTGATCCTCTTTTGCGAATATCTGATCTTAGGTATAATGAAATGTTAAAGGTGTGCACAAGTTTGTCTTAATAATTGTCTTTGATAATTAAACATCAACCAAATAACTTGCATCAAGTGAATTCTATTGATCACATTGAAACGATTAATTTATTATCAAATAGTTAAAAAATATATGTGAAAGTATTTACCTTGGTATTCATTGCCGGAAAAAGGGAAAAGTTTATTGACTTAATTTTTTCCATTTATGAATAGTTAAACTGAAAAGTTAATGAAGTTTTGTTAGACAAACATCGCATAGAAGAGAATGCATTAAATATTCACAATTGGTTTTTCGGTTAAAGAAGTGGAGGAGAAGAGGCTTTTCTTTAAACACTGCTTACAATGAAGTGCTCTAAACATTATAAAAGACTCTTTTCATTACTCATTAATAAGGAATGAGTTTGGGTTTTAAAATCTGGTCTCTTATTAAAGAGTTTTGTCCATTGAATAAACAAATGTTAGTAAACAAAGCATTATATTAAGAATTGCAACAAATTCACAGATTTTGATCGATTTTGGTTCTGGAAATGTCTCTTCAGTGCTAATAATATCTGTATATTGTGAGGCATTCTGTGAACAAAAGTCAAGTTTTTGGCAAAGAATTTCCATTATTTGTCGTTCCATTGCATTCATTTCTAAAGATAAATGACTGAAATAAGTATTATCTGTAAAGAAAAAACATTTTTTATTATCACTATTTATGGCTGTTTTTGCGGCAAATCATTAATGATAGCAGTCTTACAATCATTTCCTCCATTTATATGTCTATGAAATTCCTGAAGACATGAATTCGTAGTTTTCAGAAAATTCATTCAAATGGAAGAGAATTGATTAGAGCTTAGGTTCAGTTCTCTGCACAAGTAATGAAAATCTAGATGAATAACAAAATGTGCTCAACTTCATTATTATTATGAACCAGGAATGTTTCAAATGCACTGAAAATCACGAGGCCTTAAATGAGAGGTTTAGCTATAATTTGATTATTTTGATTGTAATAAATTGATTGATGGTATTAGAGGTTCAAATACAGTGATTAATGCGATATCTTTTATGGAAGAATAGATCAAAGGAATCATTGTCTGATTTATTGACGAATAACTGTATAACAGTTTGAGAGAAATTGTGATACAAAATATCGATACATAAAAGTCATTAGAGTTTAGTGAAAGCTATAGTTATTGTCGGTGTCGTCCCATCAGACCATCTAATATGGAATGAGTCCTTTCACACAAATCTGGGGATTTAAGGAATGCATTATAAAAATGTCGTTTCAATGCCAGTCATTACATGTGATTCCAATGAAAATTTGCTGACAATTCCTTTGCGACCATTGTTTGGGTTCTTCGCCGACAGAATCAAAATGAAAAGACATTTAACAAAAGAAATATTAGACTCATATTAGGAATTGCTTTTATGACACATAACACTGAATTAGGCCTTCCTTTAGTCAGTTCACTATTATATTGAGTTATTGTAAAATTCGGGTTAATGTCTAAAATAGACGACAAAATCAAATAAATTGAAAGTCTTTCTCGAAATAGATGTTCATTCAAAACGATATCCATTTGTAAAATGGACTCAAATTTTCTCTAAATTTTAAACTAAATCACATCCTGGTTATAATCAAGCAATTCGACTGTGAAATGATTATTCAAGTTTGAGTTGCTAGAGCATTGTGATTCAACATTATATCGATAATAAGCTATTGTGTGAGCGGAGATACGGTGTTGAATAAAAATGCCATGTTCTTCCGAATTATGTTCACATTTATGTCGGATTACATTTTGAAATATTATGTCTTATTTGCGACCAATTTATTATTATAATTACATTTTGAAATAACAATAATAAGACAAAAGTGTCTCACAAATAGTCTTAACGTCGAGTCGGAAGCAAACAATTCTATTCATTAAATACGAGTTCAATGATTTCCTGTAATTTAATTAGGATTTGGTTTTGACTATTATTTTCAGGAATTTCATTAAAAAGATTTTCAATTTGTTTGATTCGATTGCAAATGAGACGAATAAATGCAAATTTGCAACATTTGCCTCAATTTATTCCAAAAAAGGTCCTAACTCAATTAGAATTCCAATTTTTGTCATATTATTGTTTTTTAAAATTTTGTTTCAATGGATTAAATGAACTAAAATATGAAAACAATATTTTGTCTATAAATTGAAAATAAATTGCATTTGATTTGGAGCTCTAATAATAATAATAATAATAATGAAAAAGACTTTTTTTCAAAATAGGAATAATCATTGGAATGCATCGAATTATTAGATGGAATTCCCTTCTGTCTTACCATTCCTTTCACTTCTATTGGATTTTCAGATATTCTTCGATAGAATGGCTTTACTGGTAGTTCAGTGAACGGCAATAAGAATGAGAATCTCATAAATTTTACATAAAGAATGGCTGAGCGTTGCCTACATTAGTGCCAAAGGACTGCATTAACCATAGAGTGAGTCACGCTTTTGTTAGTCTCTTCAAGTCTCGTGAGATATACTCGAGACGTGTAGAAGGGAGCGACACAAATGTTTCATTAGATGAAGGATTCGGTTTAGGGTATACTCCTCAAAGTGTCACATATTCTTCAGATCTGCCCCCCGTATCATATAATCGTCATTTGCAGACATAATGTCAATACATCACTAAAACAAAATACATAATAAATTATATTAATATTACTCAATTTAGTTGATTTGACAAATTATCACCCTGTTCGGTAAATAGCAGGGATGCCCAGGGGGTTGCTCGCTGACCCCCTAGAGTAGAAAAATTAGGCAAAACCCCCCTAGAATTTTTCGAAAATTTAACATTACTGGTATACCCCCCTCGCCGCCGAACGATTTCCTACCCTAGACCCCACTAGAGTCCAAAAGCTTGGGCATCCCTGGTAAATAGATTGGTGTGACCATACTTTACTGCCATTTATCAAAAAGATTTTCATTGTTCAGAGTTAACAAGCTAACTCCTAATAAAGTAAGCTCAAAGTTA
>JAQGCS010001178.1:0-15193 GCA_034702105.1 Fuscozetes fuscipes
TTCTAGGCCGAAAAAATATATAATATCACACATGTATATGGCTCCATAGGTTGGGTATTAATAGTGCATGCTCACCGCTTTTTCACAATAATATTGAGACATGCTTGAGCTTAATCATAACTTAAAGCAAATTTAGTTAATTCTCATTTATAACATTTAAATTTCTGGAAACAAATTAACAAAATATAGCAAAACTTTGTGGAAAGTATTTAACCTAATTTTTAAAACTACGCTATAATTTGAACAATAAAAATAAAATAACCAGAGTGAATTTTAATGTGATTGTACCTTTAAGAATTCGAGATCATTCATAACTTGTACCTAGAATTCTTACGAATATGACCTTTTATTTAACGATAATTGTTACAAATATTTATATTAAATATATAACAAAAGTTGAAATTAAGAAAATATGATTAAATTATTAATTATAGAATATGTTAATTTCATTATCGAAAGTGACCATCATTAAATTGACCACAAAACTCATTTTTCAGTTTTTTATTTGCTTTACAATTCAAGTCTGTGATAGTTTAACTAATTTGACTTAAGGTTATCAAGAGTGCCAAGTTCGTATTTTAAGAGTTAGCAAAGTATCAGATAAAATATCAAAGACGGAAATCTCTTGTAGACGGAGATTGTGGATACAGTACACTTTACATTCTACATTGTACAAGGTCCCAAATGAAATAAGGGAGCAGTTGTTTAGCCGTTTCAACCAAAACGTTGTTTATTAGTGTTTTTAAAGGGACGCCAAAACACGTGCTTTCAATTCACCTGATTTTCACATCGTTTCGATTCTTTGAAATCTTCGGTATTTTAGTCATTAAATTATTGATTCGATTCATTGTTAGCCATCTTTTTAAAAATGGTTTCACAAGAAGACAATCAAAGTGTTGTCAATGAATTGGACTCAAAAATAATACAACAAATTGAGGTATTTTTTGGTCGAATCGAAATTTGCATTTAATTAAAGTCTTTTTCTTAAATGAATTTATAGTATTATTTCTCAGACATTAATCTGAGTAAAGACAAGTTTATGAAAGAGTTGTTAACAAAAGATGAGGGCTGTAAGTATTCAACCCTTTTTTGATTGATTCAATTAACTAACAGAGGAATGGTTTGGACAGGGATTCCATTCGACACATTAATGACATTCAATCGCTTAAAGTCTTTAAGTGACGACAAGTCTGTTGTCATCAATGCTCTGAAGAAATCGGATTCAAATTTACTGCAAATAAGTGAATGTGTGACCAAAATTAGGCGACATTCGGACCGACCTCTGCCTCAATTTGACGAGAAGTACACTCAAGATCTCAATGAAAGGACTGTTCATATGAAGGGATTTCCGGCCGAAACCAAATTAGATGATGTGATGACATTTTGTAAAGAGTTCGGTGCCGTCGAGAATATCGAAATGAGAAGACATTTCAAGACCAAGAAGTTTAAGGTTTGTCTCAAACGAAATAATTTTTGTTTAATTGAAATTCAAATGTGTTATAAAGGGCTGTATTTTCGTCACTTTCCTCAACAAAGAAGACGCGCAGAAAGTAATTGACTCTCAAGAAGTCAAATACAAGGAAAACAATTTGTTGCGAGAAAACAAGTAATTTTAACTGGTTTAATTAGTGAACACTGACCATGCTCATTCGCTCTCATTTTACTTTAGAGTCAATTATTTTATTAGAAAAAAAGAATTTTCGGAAAAAAAGAATTCAAAAAAGAATTCTTCGAATAATAAATTGACTAAAAATGAGCCAAAAACTGAAGAAATGGACGTCAAAGACGCCGACGACGAGAAAGATGGCGATAATACTGATAAAAGTGAACCCATTGCTAATGTTGTCAGATATGAAGGCGCTGTCCTTAAACTAAAAGGACTAGATGATAAAACTAAATTTTCAGACATTAAAAAGTTGTTGCAGGAGTATGGCAAAGTGGCTTATGTCGAAGATGTCCAGCAGAATGAGGCATTTTTCCATTTGATTTCATCTCATTATCATATTTGCTAATAATTTCGAGCATTTTATTAGAGTTTGGTTCGTTTCGATGAAAAAGACGGCGCGAAGAGTGCATTAGAAAAGGCAAAGAGCGCACAGAAAGAGGAATCCGATGTCGTCAAACTCGAGATTAGTGGCAAAGAAGTTGTTATCGAACTACTGACCGGTGAAGAAGAAATTCAGTACTGGACTAACTTCGAGAAAAAACGAACCGAAAACAACAGAAGAAAGGCTCAAAAGAAAAAAGAATTTTACGGAAAGGGGGGAAAGAAAGGCAAAAATATGTGGCAAAGTATGCATTGAATACATATATATATGGCCATAATTGTATATGGACTCTTTTTATTTATTAATAGGAGGCCGCAAAAGAGGATATAAGGGCTCCAATGATAGGAATGACAAACGCGTTAAAACTGAAGATTCCGATTGAATTTTAGATTAACTTGATTGTCGTTATCAACAAATATTTCAAATGCTTTCGTTGAGTTCATTCAATAATTACTATATTTTGAGAGATAATAATTCAATTCGATTGAAAGGTGTTTTTAAAATTATTTGTTTTGATTAACACTTTTATCGATTCTTTTGATCACATAATCATTATATTTAATATTTTATTTTTCATTTGACGTATATTTCTATAGAATATCTTTTTTGTCGTAAATAAAAGGAAAATATTTTGAATAATTTATATTCTGATAAATGATTTAATGAATGATTGACTCGAAGTATGAATCTGTTAATAATGTCAGTAATTCAATACTTAATTTCAAGTGATGTTCAGTGTATGTTGAGGTCAATTACACGAAGCAGTTGAATGAGCCTCAAAGTAGTGCCTCAAAAGTCAGTTCAACCTGCATTCAACTGTTGAGAACAGGTGTAACCGCCAGTTCCGCCTCAGGTGATTGAACAGCTTTATTTTGTTGACGATTTGAGATTTGCATTCGGTTGCATTGCATGGATGGGTATAATACTGGTCCTATTTGTTAGTTTTGAGCCATTTTTACTCATTGGATATTCTTATCTTGGATCGCACTCACTCGGGTCACACTAACAAATTCCTTGACTGGCAATCAAACAACTATTCTGTTCTGTTTTGTATGTTTGGCTCAACACAAATGTGTGAGAACTATGTAAGAGTTATCGTCACTCAACTCATGGCTGTTCTTCAGTTGTCATTTGAGGTCCAATGAATCGGAAAACAGATACGAATGTGTTTTAAATTTAATTTATTTCAAATGAGACTCAAATTAAGTGAATCCGAATGTTATGATCAATTTAATTGACTTCATCCAAGAATGTCGGAGTTTGAGAAATTGAGGAAGAGCTTATTGAAAAAGGCAGAACTCTATGAGGATAATGAGTTCCCGTGCATCCAGTCTTCTGTCTTCTATCACGAAACGCCTCCCTTTCAGTTCGTGTGGAAGCGACCGAAAGAAATTTGTTCTCATCCCGTATTTCTGTCCGATTCTCAAAACAATTATCTCAATTTGAGTGCCGGAAAACTCGGTTAGTATTGACTCAAAATATTTTTGAATCGTAAAAGTTTAACATCGAATCTATAAATATCAGGCGATCAGTGGTTTGCATCTGTAATCGGATGCTTGAGAACATGTAAAGGTTTATTTTATAGAGTAGTTCCCGCCGATCAAAGTTTCGATGATGATGAATATTGTGGCATGTTCAGATTCAGAATATGGCAAGTCTTCTTAATGGTTGATAATTGACAAGGTTAGCTTCAACTAAATCACTTTATTTCAGGTGGAATGGAGAGTGGAAAGAAGTGTTGGTTGACGATAGGCTGCCCACAGTTAGCAACAAATTAATTTTCATTCAAACACTTAATGGAAATCAATTCTGGAGCTCATTATTAGAGAAGGCATACTCTAAATTACATGGCAGTTATGAAGCACTTAAATATGGAAATTCTTTGGATGGTAAAACAAAAGACTCTTTTTATATTTTCCTAACATTTTGTTAATTAATTGAGGTTTGGCTGATATGACGGGTGGTATTACTGAATCAATTTGTATCAAAGATCCGACGCGTTTGAGTGAAATTCTCAATAAACTTCTGATTATGACATCAATTGTCACTTCTGTAGTTCAAAATGAAAGTTTGAAAGAAAGAAATAGTCGGGTCGTAAGCAATGAGCGTTTAGCGAATGGCATTTCGATGGCCACCAACTATAGAGTGATGGCCGTCGAAAAGGTCGAAACAATAAATGGAGATATCGTCCAATTAGTGAGACTTCGCAATCCTTTGGGTCTCTCCAACGATTTCATCGGCTCCTGGAATAAGGATTCTCTCGAATGGAAGAGTGTTTCGGATGACACTAAAAATAAGCTGAATATGAAGTATACGATTGAAGGCGAGTTTTGGATGACTTATACAGAATTCGTTAAAGTTTTTACTATTTTGGAAGTAATTCATTTGGATTTTGAAACGAGCAAAGATGAGCCCAGTCTTAGGGGCCGACAACCCTGGCATATGAAGTTCTTGAGGGGTTCATGGAAGAAAGGTGTGTACAAATTATTCAAATAAAATATTTTATTAATTTCTGGTACAGGAGTGACAGCCGGTGGGTGTCGTAATAATTTTGATACGTTTCATATCAATCCTCAAATCCAACTATTTTTGCCCGAAAGCGATGAAGTAGTCGTTTGTTTGAATCAACATTTATTACTGGAGGCAAAAGTGATTGGATTCAGTATTTATAATTCACCGACAAAATTATCGACACCTAATAGCAGTGATAATAGATTAGACAAATCCTTCTTCAAGAAAAATAAGTCTCTGTCCAGTTCTTCGTATACTAACAGCAAATATGTTGTGAATCGATCTCTACTCGAAACGGGATCTTATATTTTGCTGCCCACCACTTATGAAACAGGTATTTATATAATGCCCACAATCGTCACCTATTAATACATTGAATTCAGGACAAGAGGGACAGTTCTCACTTCGAGTCTACTCATCCAAACCAATTAAATTAAAATTGATGGATTTCATTCCTGCCATTATAAAACCAGCCATAAGTAAAGCTCCAGTGTCTTTCGACCAAAAATTTGCTCAATACGAGGCACTGTTCATGCAATTTTCAGACGAACACAAAACAATTAATGCATTTGAATTGCAAGAACTTCTGGAGACCTGTTTGCCAAATGATTACGTCAAGTCATGTGCCACTCTTGAAGTTTGTCGCCAAATAGTCATCACATTAGAGGTCTGTCTTATGATATGGTTGCCAAACTTTTTAAATGTAATTGCTAACTAATTTTGTGGTTACAGGCTAACGGAACGGGTCGTCTTCGTTATAACGATTATAAGAATGTGATGTGTTCGCTAAGAAATTGGCAGAACACTTTCAAAACCCATACCAAGAGCACTACTGGAATATTACGCGCTGAAAAGCTTTATGAAGCGCTCACTGATATCGGTTTGTGATAATCATTTGACTTTCACCTAATTTTTAAAAATATGTTACAATGGAATAGGCTTTCAGTTAAACACAGAAATCCTTTCATCGCTGGCCTTAAGATATATGAGAAAAGACGGAACACTTCGTTTTGGAGACTTCGTGTCCGCGATATTACATCTGGTGATGGCTTTTAATGTATTTGAAAAGAAGGACCCGCTTCAGAACGGATATATCAAATTGACCTTACCCGAGTTTTTAAAGGCTTCACTTCAATGATTGACAACACATTAGAAAATTAAATCATTTGTTTAAATAACGTCTAATGCATTGCAAACAATAATTGTCTATATTTTTAATTACAAAATAAATATATTTTTTTATAAACAAATAATTTATTATAAATTGAGCTCAAATTAAATGAGATTTTATACAAACTTGGCTTTGATTAGAGTAAAGAGAGGCTCAAAATTAATTGCAATTAATTGGTAGGCATTCTCCAAATCAATGAGTCCGTCACTATCGAACCGGGAACTTCCCTCCCGAAGTAATGTCATTCTATTTGGGTTCGGTTTTTCTGCTTTATGTCTTAACATAGAGCACCGGGAGATGTGTGGCGACCATCGCGTCAATATTAATGATTTGGCTTTGATTCTATTGTAAAAGTCGTCGTCCTCTCCACCCCAGCCTTCGAACTGATTGGAGTAGCCGTTAACTAACTCGTATTGACTTTTAGTGATGGCTACCACTCCTCCCAACAGATCGGGATATATGAGAACATATCTAAACTTATCCAAAGCGGAACACATATGTCTGGGCTGTTGTGAACAGTAATACAATTGTTTTTGATTGGATGGTAAGACATCGATGTCGTGGAAAATGAAGCAACAAAATGAGTCTAATCTGTTGGCCTCAACGAACCCCACATTAAAGAGCTTTCCTCTATTGAAGGGTTTTGTGTCGTTCTGTTCGACAATAAAAATAGTGTAATCTATTAACTGTCGGTTTAAGAACCGATGCATGTGTTGAATGAAAAGTCTCAGATGTGTCCACCGATCACGAAATGGAACAATTATGGCTACTTTTTGACCAGACCTACACTCTCGAGGCTCATGCCTTCCCCCTCGACTGATATCATATTTGGCTGAAATCGATTCAATGAGTGTTTCGTCAATTTTCGTCAAAATATCAAAATATGAATCTTATGTCAGAAAGAGAGAGAAAAAAGTTTTTTTTATAGCAATTCGTCTGTTATTTAATTCAATCAAACTTTTATCAAATGAAAAGGTTTACCCAAATCGGGTGCAATGAGTGGACAGTCAGATACTATGCTCTTATTAGTTAGATTTTGGCAGATCTCCAGATCAGATTCTATATGATTATCACTGATTTGTTTGTAACCACTGGTTCTCCAATTGGGGAAAATGATGGGCCAAACAGACGCCCATAACATGAATAACAATAAAAACAATTCAAATCGATTCAAATTATTTAAACACTTTTTTAATAACTTCTGAATCGATTTAAACATTATTTTGTATTATAGTCGACAACATTTAAAAATAATTAAAACAATAGAAAATGTGAACTATTTGGATAAAATGCATGCTTCGAAATATTGGCACAATTGAGTAAAATGAGGATGATACATTAACTTGTCAATATTTGTGATGTTCAAAAAAATTAAGTATTAAATTTTTAAACTGAAGGCTAACATTGAGGAAAGGGAGACAATACACAAACAAAGTGATCAAATCAGTGGTGAAGCAGATCTTCCCCAATGATTGTGTTGTGTTAGAGACAACCCCTCCTGTTGTCACATATACTGTTGTTTGTGATGTTAGAGGAGAAATGCTGGTTATGTTGTTGTAATGCATTTGTCAATAAAACAAATGAAATATTGATATCAATGGTTAGACTCCGGATCTGTTTTATTTGTTTTGTTTAATTGTTTTAATTGAGATATTATTTGATTAAAAGTGTTATTTATTATAATAGAGTGAAAACAACGAACATCTGTTATATTCAATGCAATTATAGTTTGAATGATAATCACATATATATTAATGAGTGAATAAACCGACAAATTCTCATCAAAATAATTGATTTTGTTTTCAAAGGTAAACCATTTTTTCACAATTGAGCTCTAATTTTATAATTTAATTAATGAGAATATATTAGTTTATAACCGAATGTTTGATATTTTAGTTAAATTTTTAATTTGAATTTGAATTTGGTTTTGAGTTTGCCTTTGATTCGACAAAAGCGAGAATTCAGTCCATTTTGAAACAGAATATTCTTCACTCACTTTAATTAAATTGTGAGTTAATCCTGTTTTTACTTTTTATTCAATTATTGACTCACTTTTCAACTCTTGTCTCTCTATGTGTCCATTAATTACTCAGTTTTATCATTAGATTCAGTATTAGTTTGAATAACAAATTGCTATTAATTTCAGGCAATTAACGGAATGTGCTTTCAATCCATTGAATGGAGGTTTTGGTGAGTTTTCCCAATGTTTCCGATATTTGTTTTTGATTTTGATTTTCAAATTTAAAATTGAGAATAAATTCATTGAATCTATTTATAAATGAAATATCAGAATAAGTCGAGTAGTTTTCCAAATGATTTTTGCCTTCAAATGTTGACTCCATTGAAACCTATTTTGAAAAGAAATGACAAAATCAAAGTTGAGATAACATTGAACTAAATGTCAGTAATTGCACACAAATCTCACAATTCTTATTAACTCCTTTCTTATTTGCTCAAATATTGAGTATTAAGCAAGGTCATAATCATTAATACTTTGTAGGGGCAATTTTCATTATTGCTCTTCAAATGTGAAACTTATAAATCGAAAATATTAATTCTTTGAAGCATGCTCAAATTCTAAATGCTCTTGGCAAACTTGGAAATTTAAAACTCTTGTTATTTCAATCGTTTTATATTTTAAGAACTATTGATTAAATTGAAATCAGAAGCAATTTATTCAATTTTAAACTCGAATAAAATTGTTGGTTTCAGTCATAAATTCGTATAATTTGTATGTAGAAAATCCAACCTAGTAAATTCATTTGATAATTAAAATTATTCGAACTTTTAAAAACCATAGTATTTATATATAAATAAGGCCTCAATTATTCAATTAATAGCTAAATTCCAAATAATAACTAAAAAGTTGTGAAGATTTTGCGATATACCCAATTTCAATATTTTTAGCCCATGTTAATTTGCCATAGAGATTATGAGTAAATTCAACCAACTGACAAATGTTCAAAGTAGGTCCTTAATATCTTCCTGGCTTCTAATTGAATTTTTATTCGTTTTTCAATTGATTGTGAATGCTAAAGATTCGAGTGAGGGGTTAAAATATATCTGTCCATTTTAAAGCATTCAATTGATCAAGTAATTGCTATGTTAGGTTGCATTTTGTACATTGGTGAAACCTAAACAGCTCTTTATTGAATGATAATCAAACGCTAATCATTTCAAAGATAAAGAAAAACTTTTAACAAAAGCAATGAATTACTCTATGAAAGAGTCTCTCAAACTCTCCACACTTTTAAGTCTAGAATTTTGAATATTTTTTAAAACTAATTTAACTCATATTTTAAAATTTTTTATGTAAAACAGACCTCAAGGGAGGAAAGAATTTGACTGTTAATCGAGTTAATCAAATAGTTATTATAAAACGTGTGGTCAAACGAGTTGTGGACATCTTTTACTTTTATTACAAGAATTTCATTATTTCTCAAAGTTATCCTATAATTGAATTAAATCTTAATATTTGTATTATGGCTAAAATTCCCTTACTAAATTGAAAATGTGGCTAAACTTGATTATGTTTAAAATTGTTAAGAATTTATATTGACAAATTTTGGTTTGAAACTTAATAGAATATATTTGTAAATTTCAAAAAAAGGTGTGAATTTTCTCATATAAATGCTAATCAATTCCTAAATTAATTCATTGTTCGTATAATTGGCGGCAAAAGAATTGAATTTGAGTGCAATTATTGATAAAAGATTTGGATAAATATGTTTTATGTTAATGACGTCAATTGAATTGCTGTAAATGTGGTCACAAATGCATTATTCAAACCTATAATAACTTTTGAGGAATTTTTTCATTTCGCATGAATTGGCGATTCTTTTGTAAATTTATAGAAAATAAAGTGCTGTTTATTCGCCCTCTGGTGAGTCTCAGACCATAAACAGGCGTTGACTGACATCAAAGTGAATGACAGAATATTCGCTCTGATCTACATTATTGTCGTTATATTATTACATGTTTTTCAATAACTTGATTCATGCGTCCAATGTTTATGTGATGCAATTATAGCAATTTGTGGTCATTTAGACCCCAAATGATGGGTTTGAATGAACCACTCATATACTCTTTGCGTCACATATTATCAAAATTGTATACATGGATGAAATTCTGCCAAAATTCGTAATAAGTTTATATGATATCAAAAATGATAAGTCAGTGCCGTTTGTTTACAGTTATCATAACTAATGTGCAACTTGTTTATTTTTCTCCCCAAGGGTTCCGGGGAATCACATTACAGATATAGTCAGCCCTCATCTGACCTGTCATTGAATGATGAGAGAGAAACGATGAGAAGAGAAACCGAAAGACAGGCACTGACTCAGTTGGACAAAGCGAGGGTAAGCTATCGATCCTTTTCTTTATTAACTATTTCTTTAATAAATGATAAGTAGAGCACAAAAACGTGATTTTCTTCAAAACTATTATAAGATTTTGAGTTTAAAACAATGTTTTTAGTCAAAACCGGTGGCGTTTGCCGTTCGGACCAACGTTTCCTATGATGGAAGTCTTGATGACGACTCTCCGATACACGGATATGCCATCTCTTTTGGAATCAAAGACTTTTTACACATTAAAGAAGTAATTATCAAATGTGTAATATATATATGAGTTCTCAATTGTAATTAATCCCAAGAAATACAACAACGACTGGTGGATCGGAAGGCTCGTCAAAGAGGGCAGTGATGTTGGCTTTATTCCCAGTCCCGTTAAATTAGAGATTCTTCGTCTTCAACAAACACAGACGAGTCGAAGCAAACTCTATTCGAGTAAAGCCAACTCCGGTTCCAATTTAGGCGGACTCGTCAACGATGTTCTTATTAACTCGCGCTCATCCAATTCTGGTGGTTCCAGTCCTCCCACACCAGGTTTCGTTTGTCGTTTTAATTGACAATTTTTATCCAAATTCGTGCAAATTATTGACAATTGTTTTTACTTCAGACCAGAACGGAATGGAAAATATTGATGACAGCGATGGTAACAACAGAATAGGAAAGTCTGCCGTTTCCACTCCTCCGACAAAAGAACGGCGGAAACCATTCTTTAAGAAGTCAGAGAATATTCCGCCGTATGATGTCGTGCCTTCTATGCGTCCCGTAGTGTTAGTCGGACCGTCTCTAAAGGGCTACGAAGTGACAGATATGATGCAAAAGGCTTTATTCGATTATCTCAAACACCGATTTGAAGGCAGAATCATTATAACCCGGGTCAGTGCCGATATTTCGCTTGCTAAACGCTCTCTTCTCAACAATCCCAGCAAAAGAGCACTAATGGAGCGCTCTAATAGTCGATCCTCTTGTTTAGGTATTTATTGTCGTTTTTGATTGACTCTAAATATTGTTATTTTTATGAAATTGAAGCCGAAGTTCAGGCAGAGATCGAACGTATTTTCGAATTGGCCCGAACCATGCAATTGGTTGTTCTCGATTGTGATACCATTAACCACCCCTCACAGTTAGTTAAGACGTCTTTGGCTCCCATTTGTGTTTATCTCAAAATTTCTTCACCAAAAGTAAATTACTATAAAAACAACTAAATTTATATTAATTGTGAATCTAATGAATAGGTTTTGCAACGACTGATCAAATCTCGAGGAAAGTCTCAGTCGAGAAATTTAAACGTGCAAATGGTTGCCGCAGAAAAATTAGCTCAATGTCCAGTTGTATGTGTTTTCAATCGTAATATACTTAAAAATCCATTTATTTTATGACTTGACTTCTAAAGGAAATGTTTGACGTATTGCTGGATGAGAATCAGTTGGAGGAAGCGTGCGATCATTTGGCAGAGTTTTTGGAGGCCTATTGGAGAGCAACACATCCACCCATCAAAGCGTCGTCGACGCAATCAGTGCCCACTTCTCGTCCGCCACTTCTGCCTATGATTTCATCTCCACATCAAATGGCAATGAGAGTCGAAGCCGAAGACTCTGGACCCGGAAGTCCGGCACTCATTAGGGATAATATGAATTCATCGCCTGTTAGGTATCGAATGGATCGATACGATTCAATGCGTCCGGTTGTGGGAGAGTGTACTCCAGATCACGAGTCGCCCATCGATATGTATGGTTCCCCCCGACCGGAGTTGAGAACTGCTCGTGACTATAGTGTTAGTGCAAACAGAACAAGACATATATCAAGTGCTTACGGCCCCGGCATTGATCCAATGGACGATCCTTACTATACAAATACTGGCGGCCCTTCTCTGACGCCTCACTATAGGAATATACCTGAAAACAATTTAGGCACTGATAAAGACTTTAGTGATCGAAGCGAATGGCTGTCCGGAGGGGTGCACCCATCGCGTACTTATGACAAATATAACGAAGAATTTGAATTCGTTGATGCGATGCCTTTAAGAGAAGACCAATCTTTTTATGACACTTATCATCAAAACTATGATATGACTCATAGACCACAGAATAGTTCCAGAAATTCAACGGGAATTACAATGAATGCCTTGTGATCTGTTCCCGACATTTGGTCGACAGTTGTGATTAAGTCTGAGAAATGGTTACAAATGTTTGCGAAAGCATTAAATCGTTTGATATATTGAAGAATGGGTTCTATTTTATGCTTCAAAGTATAACAAAGTTGTTACTTATGGTTGGAAGTGATGGTCAATGGTTTGATTGCTTTGAGCCAATCATTTGGTTTAGATCTTCACTTTTAACCAGTTTTTTGCGTTTGGGAACCGATTTTCTAAACGAATATTTCTCTAAGAAATCTGTTTTCGATTTTCTATTAAAAGTTCTAATAATATAATGAAATCTTCAAAAACAGAGTGAATATTAATGTAAATAAAATTAATTTAATTCGCAATTTATGACAACCTTTGGAAGAATTAAAGAAATTGTGAATAACAACAACTGATTACCGATCCCTCAAACGGCACCAAATGCTCATTCGGCTCATTGGCCGCTACTTTAATAATAACTCATCGATTGACAACATTTTTCATTTTTGGAAAACTTCGGGTTTGAAATTACATTAATTCATATTTGCCTTTAATGTTATCATTTGTTTAGTCTTAAACTTTAAAAGTGTTCATAACTTTACATTTTATCAAATGCTTTGCACAGAAATCTCAGGCAATCCTCCAAATAATGTTAATTTAGTTATATTTATGGAAAGTTTACTTCAAATGAATTAATTGGTAATTATATTTGGATTAAAGTTTATCGAAATTATGGGTCAATTTAAAAATCTACCTTGTCATCATCAAATAAAGTCAATTAGAGTCAGATTTTCTCTATATTTCTTTAAATTATTAGTCATTTTGTTTTTTTATTCTGAGTTTTGTTGCATTTATTCCCTTAAATAAAATTTATGATTTGTTGTGAAATTTCAAATCAATTGTGTGTCAACTCATTTAGTGAACTGTTAATAATGTTTTCAATTTTTCGTTGGGTTTTCGCTCATTTCTCATTAGAAAAACTAAAAGTGAGTCCAAATATGACTTAAATTAGGATAAAATTAAAATTGAGACCAATTGTCACCATTTTGTTCTGATGGATAGCCTTTGATTTTAGCCACAATATATAGAATATAAGTCAGTCTACGATTGCGTGAATCTAGTCTTACAGTGTCTTTGAGTCTACCATTTATTTACGATTAAATCATACATTTCTTTTCAATTCGTGATATTTATATATACTCTCCATTTATGCCAACTCTTTATTAAGAGAACTCTTCCGCATAAAAAACATTTCGCACTTAATTCATGAGTAGATTATCGACAAATTATTAGAACAAAATTTAATTCAGAACATTTCATTTCATCAAAAATATTCTTTTATCTTAATTTTGATCAGAATTTGTGCTTTGAATCATTTTAAACAAAATTATGATACAGAGTAGGTCTTTGGCAAAAATATACAATAATTCAATATTTTGTGAGATATGATAGAGTTTGTTGTGGAATGACCTCAAGCATTGCCGTTTCCACAATGTTTTCTACAGTAAAAAAAATCAAATTTGACTGAAATTTTATCGATTTATTCTTTGGTGAGAAATGATTTGAATCTTTTCACACTAGAAATTACAATTTCTATTAGAGAAACGATTACTTTGTTCGATGATTTACCATGGTATTTTGTACGGAATATATGTGGAAGTCTTCTGACCGTTAACTTTAGTTTTGAATCACATTTAGTCTATATTTTCAATTTAAACGAGTATTAAATTAATTATAATTTAATTTTATATTATATTTTCTCCAAAAACGAAACCATTTTAAGAAGACTTGTGATTGAAATCAAATTGTTATCAATCGATAGAAACTAAAACAATATAATTGTTTGATTCAAAATTTGTTTATTCGGCAAATCTATGCATTCTTTGGAAGAATTCATTAAACAAATATTCTAAACAACTGTTTTATTAAACAAAAACCGATAATAAAATAGCCGTTAATTTGTTTGCATATATTATTTGAAATATTAAAGCATTGAATGTTTAATCCGTTAATCAATAAAATAATTACAAAAGCGTTTGAATTGTGCAGAAACTTAAATACTATTAAATTCTAAATATGTTTTATTGAAAAATTTTAATGTGGTTGATTTTTCATAATAACAAAACCCATGTAAAACATAGTTTTGCACAAGATTAATTTATACCTGCCGAAATATCTAAATCCAAAAAATATAAAAAGTAATCAAAATTTGATTTAAATTTGTTGAGAGTTTAAGTTTTTTTCAAATTTTAAAATCTCTGCCTTTTGTCAATTGAGAACACATTTAAATTATGAAAGATACAAATTTTTCAAATTCTTATTCAAATCTCATTATGTGTATAATAATAACATATGAGTGGAGTTCAAGATCTTTGACTTTAATTGTTATTTAATAGTGATATCTGATTATCTCTGAATCCATTTATATGTATTATTCATAAATCAAATGATAATCTCTTAATAAAACATTATTTCAAATATAATCAAATCCTCTGAAAGAAACACTTTTTGATTCCCAGAATTGTATGAAAACAACAAATGATTCATAAATACAATTATTATTACTATTATTGATAATTAATTGAATAAAATAAAAAAAAATATTTTTCACTTACCATCAAAAGTGTGGTTCATTTGATTTATTTCATAATCGCCTCATATATTGGAATCGATTCTCTTACATCTTCACATCTTTTTTACCAGAACATAGAGCTTAATAAGAATATTTTTCATCATTATCATAATAACACAATCTCAAAGGTGCCAAAGGTTCTCTTCCCTTAGGGGGTCCCTCGAGCCAAAAAAATTAGGGTGGTATTACCATGACTCAGAAAACACGATAATTGAGTAAGGTAAACAAATTCGGTTCAAACCTAATTCCCACTACATTTACATCCAACTGAAATAATCCCCATCATGAGAGTGAGTGAGTGAGTGAGTGAGTGAGTGAGTGAGTGAGTGAGTGAGTGAGTGAGTGAGTGAGTGAGTGAGT
>JAQGCS010001179.1:0-15186 GCA_034702105.1 Fuscozetes fuscipes
GCATGTCCACCGGCCAATTGCACCAATAACATTTATACTGTTTTTAAACAGGTTTTTCACAGAGTTTTCCCTCAAATTCTGCCAATAAATATGTTATTTACAATCTATATATTGCGTAACTTATCTTCTATTAGTTATTAATTACCTGCAGGGATGGGCAAGGACCTCGACTTTAAAGGTGGGGTCCCTCAAAATATATGGGGATTTTTTTTACTCATTAGACCAAAAAAGACGGAGGAGCAAGATAAAAAATTGCCACTTCGCTTCGCTAAGCGGATGTAAATTTTGCAGCGAATCTAGGGAGGAGTCCACTCGAGCTCAAAGACTAGGGGGTATTTGGTCTATGCCCCTTGCCCTTGGTCTATACATCTCTGATTAACTGATGCTTTCAGGAATTGCTTTCGATATCCCAGATCAATTAGATATTTCAAACTATTTATCAATAGCATGACGTTTACAATTTTATGATAATTAAATTGATTTTACTTTTTATTAATCAATTAGCGAATAAACCCTTTTAAAAGTGATGGGAAATTTTTAAAACATGCTCGATTTCACATGGAAAATATTTCTTTATTTGCCATTGATGAAAGAAATAAAATTACCTTACACTTTTTATTGATTAAAAATGAAATATTTATATGATTTTAAGTTTTCGTAATTGATTTGAAAAATAAATTTTTAAATAGTTTTGAAAATTAATGAAAATAACAAAATTATAGAAAAAGCTAATTACAGACTTTCAAAGAGGTTTATTATTGCGGGGAAAGGCGTGAAATATTTGACCTTGCCAGATTGTGAGGTTGCAAAAAATTTATCAAACTTATTGCATTTGTCTGACTCGTCATAATCAGCACAGAATATGTTCATCGGATCAATCATTGATTTGTATAAATATTGGTCCATATATTCGATTTGGTCAGTGGGACAGAGAGCCTGTCCTAAATCTTCATAGACTTTTATAAAACAGTCCTTCCATTTGAGTAATGAACTGCAAATTTTTTTTCAGTATTTTATACAAATTCATAATTTCCAACTTAAACTACAGTCGCTTACCATTAAGATCAACAAACTCTAATTGCCCGAAAATTCTACATACAAACTCAATATTTCATATGTATGAAATACTATTAATAAATAGTCTAACAGTACATCCATTTAAATGATCACAAACAAGAGAGGTCACATAAATTCTAACCAATTATATCAACCTAACTATCCATTTAAAATACCAAAAAATGCAATAAAAGTACATACATTGTACTAATTGTTCATACATTTTGAAGTATATATTTAAATATTTAACTAAATGTGCGATAAAAGGCAAACATTATTTATATTAATATTAATTATTCTATAACAATTAAAATTGCCTAGATTTGATAGTTATATAAAATTTAATTAGTTAAGCTGAGAAAATTATCAATCAAATCATTGTCCCAGTCTTGTTGTTCTTAATGGTAAGTAATTATAAAAACTTACCAGCATAACAATGGAAATTTGTTTTGAGCATCGGTGACATTAGACACTGCTGTCATTTGACTGATCATTTTTGTCCAACATTTTGAGGCAGCCTTTTTACCTGAACTTGCACAACTGCCGCTTGCAATGAATTTTTTGCGATCACTTTTATTCTTGTTCTTGCAAAACAATTTGACATTCATTTTGTCAATTGCATGGATAGATACTGAAAGTATAGTTTTTGTCTCTCCTTTAGCGCACTTTTTCATGTAATTGCGGGCTGACGTGAAATATCCAGGGAATGTCCTTGGTGGTGCACAAAGTTAAATAGTTTAGTAAGATTTCGAATAGAAAAAACTCAACCAACTCTTTCTTTTACCTGCACAGCTCGTCCATGTCTTTTTCACTTTGTGGCCAGATGACCTCTCCTACCGCTCTTGTGAGGGGTCTCATTTTGGAGTCCAGTTGGCTTAATTATATTTAAAACAAAATTAACAAGAAGATTTTAAATATAAATTGCAATTTTACCTCATTTTACAGTTCTTTTCCTGAGCCAAACACATAGCGATCATCGAAACAAATACAAATATCTTGCTAATATTTATCATAGTATAGGAGTTTATTAGAACTTATTCAGTAAAATTTTAAACAATTTGAGATTTTACTTGAAGAAACTTGAAGTGAAACTAACTAATTGTTCAATTCACTAGAACTATTGAGTTTCATATATGGACTTTGTATATGTATGTATCCTAAGGCAAAAGAACCTGTTTAATATTTTCCTCTAATAAAATTACCAGTCTATTTAAATGATGATAGTTATCTAACCATACTTATAGATCATAAGTTATGGTCAATTAAAGTTATCATTCAAATGATTCCTAACGAATGGAAAAATCCTTTTTTCTATCAATCATTTTGATATTTATTCTGTAAAATAATGTATTCAAAGGAAAGATTTATCACAAATACAACATTTCTTCAATTCTCGAATAAATTATATGATTATAACATCATTTGCATACCTTTTGTCGATAGCCTTCAGTGTTTCAATTAATACATGTTCTCCTCTATTTGACTTATCTAAAAGTGATCAAGGAAATTCTTAAACCCCTAAGGATTATAATTCATATTCATTTTATTATAACAAAACTGTATTCGTTTTCATTTAAAGAATTTAATTAAAATTTTTAAAAAAGAAAAGAAAACAGGAAATGATTTACAAAAATGATTCTTGTTAATTTGGCAAACATGATATTTAATGGGTGTCCCTTCACCAATTATTTACAGCCCATAATTAGCTAATTAATAGAATTAATTAATTGTTGACATTGATCTAAAATTGTAAACATGTAATTTTTAGTGGTCATATATGGAATAAAATCTTCTTATAAAATGAATTGGTTGGGTTAACCTTGCTATTAAATATTAATAAGTTGAAAGAGCTACCAAGGAGTTACGCAAAATAATTATGACTAATTTTAGGCAAACAATACATTACATTACAATTATAAATAAATAAAACATGCTTGTTGATATTGTTATAGGCTTTCAAAAAGATTTAGAATAGCGGGAAAGGGTGTCCCGTATTTGACTTTAGTATTCGATGACTTTGCGAAAAAGTCACTGAATTTATTGCATTTATCCGAGTCGTCATAATCGGCACAGAATATGTTCAACGGATCAATCATTGATTTGTATAAGTATTGGTCCATATATTCGATGTGATCTGTGGTACAGACGTTTGCCGAGTCCTCATAGACTTTTATAAAGCAGTCCTTCCATTTCAAAAGTGAACTGAAAAGGTTTTACTAATTAATGGAATCCAGGACATAAATTTAGCTTGAATAATATTATTTTAAATAAAGAACAAGATGATAGTAGATAATGGTGGTTTCAATAAATTTAGTTTCAGAGTAATTCTTTCGATTGATTTTGGAGTCAAATTAAATAAAAATCAAACTCACCAACATAATAATGGAATCTTATCCTTGCTATTCGAAACATTAACGGCCGCTGTCATTGAGCTGACCAATTTGTTCCAGCACTTGGAGGCAGTCGTTCTGCCAGTGTTGATACATTTGGCAGCATCCATCAACTTTTTGCGTTCATTCTTTTCATTTTTGCCCTTGCAATATAACTTGACCGTTTGCTTTTCAATTGAATGAGTCGTTACCGAGAGAATTGTCTTTGATTGTCCTTTCGTACACTTCTTACTGTAATTACGTACTTCTGACAAATACTTGGGATATGTGCTAGGTGGTTATTGAAAGTATATTTATTTATTTGTTTGAATTGGTTTAACTATAAACCTGCACATCACATCGATTTCTTGTTCACTCACTGGCCAAATCACATCCTTGGACAATTTTACTGTTGGTTTCATCTTGGTATCTAATTGACTGTCGGGACAAGTAATCAAAACACAATCGATAAACAAAGGATTTGAGTGAATACCTCATTCGACATGCCTTATCCACTACTTGACAAGACAATTCTGTGATCCATAAAGTCAAAAATAATGAAACCAACTTGCTAGTTGTCATTTTGTAAGTTTATATATTATTTGTTCGGAGTTTAAGTCACAAATGAGATATTTATCAAATAACCTGTTTTTAACAATTTCACAATTAACTTGTTTGGACGCTATTTATATATACTTAGGCAAGTAGAAGTGTTCTTATCAAAGAGCTAGTAAGGTCATTTAGTCAGCTATTGGACGTATGTAACATTTAATGGAATAAATTTGAAGATAATTTTCTTCAGTGTCATTATAGCGAATTGCATTAATATTTTAAATGTTTTACATAACATGTGACGCGTTTTTCAAATGTTGTGATAGTTGCTGGTTCCTTTTAGTTTGTTTGTTTACATGTAGTGTCATATTGTAGTAATGTTGTATTGTTGTTCATATTAAAAACACACAAAAATGATTTGCTAATTGAGAATGTTTCCTATTGGAAACACAAGCCTCTTGTTTACATTTGTTTATATATTTCATGAAATAATACCTCGAACTTTATGTGTCTTTTAACACAAGAGAAAATCATAAGCTGACAAAACTTGTGCTAAAACATGTTGAGGTTCCGGATCCCCATCTACCACGATTTCAATTAATTTCGATTGTTCGCTAAACTCTGCTGTAAGTGAAGTTTGATGCATTAGTTCAATGCAGAATTTAAATGCACTTAAAACACATTTGAAAATGGCATCATTTATTGGGCAATATATTTAAAATATAAATGCAATTCGCTATATGTGTCAAATAATATAATTATTAAATTTTGTTAGGCTTTTGTTGTGAGCCTCGAAACTCATTGGTATTGAAGTTATCTAATATTCATTGAAAATTCATCTAAAAATCTATAGAAAATTTGAAGCACTCATTAAATTTAATTAAATTCTCTCTTGAATTGAGAATTGAATTTCTAACAAAAGTATTGAATTCAAAGTTAATGAGTGATCGCAACAAATGTTAGCTTTCAATAAAAAAAGAGTTTAATTTATAATATTATTTTGAGAATGTGCAAGGTATCTTTAATACATTTACTATTTTTTTAATTAGCTTAAATAGTCAGTAAATTAACCTTATTCAGTTAAGAAAATCATTCGAAATATTTGGATATTACTTTACAATAGAGTATACAAGGGAAAGAACTTGCACATATTCCTCAAACAATTTCTTATTAATTTGAGTTCATGAATTGTGAAGGATGAATTTATTATTAATTATATGGTATATTCTAATGTCAATTATTAATCATTAGATAACATAATCGATGAAATAATCACATTATGAGAGACATTAGGGAAAGTCAACATTGAGTTCCAATACAAATATTGGGAATGACCTAACAATTATTCAGAACACTTGTCAGATGATTTTTAAGCAAGGTCTCAGTCATTAATGAAGGCCAATTATTTCTTATTGAATGTCTTATTATTAATATTTGACTTAATTCAAATCTGTTTATCATTTCTCTGATTATATAAATCTAATTGAACATGATATATTATTATATTAATTATTTTAAATAATTTCGCTCTTAGTAAAATAATTAGTTAACAAGCTCATTATGAGAGTAAATCTAAAGCCGTTTATTGTTTTGTATTGAATTCATATTTAGATTTTAGAAAATACGGAATGAAATCCGTCTGAATGTCATAATTTTCAGATAATTTAACTGTGCTTTCAATTTGACCCTTCACTTCATTGAAGCCGATAGCCCATTGGTTCTTGGCACTGAGAAAAGCATCACACGATGGCCTGGCTTTTCGTTGACCACTCATAGCTTTCTCCGTGAAATTTATTAAGTTGTCATATTGGGATGACATGTCGGGTGGAGGCTGACTAAAAATTGCTCGATTAGCATAATCTGAACTTATCAATTAAGCATGCTACTTACAAATTGATATCGAAATTAAACAATTCCTGAATCATAACACCAATGCTATAGATGTCAGCCTTTGTGTCGTAGTATCGACTGGTCATCACTTCTGGTGCCATATATCTTAAGGTACCTCTCATTTGTGTGTGCGATAGCTCCGGGTGATCGTGCAGTACAGCCATCCCATAATCTCCGATCTTAATGAACCTGCCATTAGTGTATGGCTTAATCAAAATATTCTCTGGTTTGATATCCCGGTGCAGAACCGGTGGTTCTAATGTATGTAAATAATGAATACACTCCAAGGTCTCTGTTAATAACTCGGATGAGATATAATAAGGCAAAGGAGCCAACAATTGCTTGCTCTGAATGTTAAAGAACTGTTTCATTCTTTTGAGGCCTTCCTTCAAAGAGAAGTCACATAATTCCATTTGAATGTGAAGTACAGCGAAATCAGTCAAATGTTTCTCTTGTTTCCAATGAGAGGTTATACCAATGTGTTCATTCAAGTCCTGTACGGCCTTCTTCAGGAATTCATCCTGGCCTTTAGAATCAAACTTCTCAACCCACCAGCCCTTGAACTGGACTAAGTAGTCCTGTGTTATTCTCTCCCAGACCTCGATTTCTCTTTTCTTCTGTTCGAAGTCCTTTGCGTCTAAAATATTAGTTTAAATTCTTGAATTGTTCTAGGTCATATTCAAAAAAAAGAATTGTAATTGCAGGAACCCTTGTTTAAAATAACATAAAAGTTTCTATTTAAATATTCTCTTATTATTTTACCATAATTACTTTAATATTCATAACAACCATAAAGTATAGCCAAGTAATTACTGATAAAGTAGATGAAATGCGTAGATACTTATAACAAGAGCAAATAATTGATTTAAGAAAGCATTATCTTATTTTGAATACTAAATCTAAATTAAATTTAGTATAACTAACAATTCAATACATTATTAATCATTAAAACTAGACTACCTTGCTTACTATTTAATCAAATAAATAAACAAGGAAATATTTAATTTGATATTTACTTCTGATGATAATTTTTTTAATAGCATAAACGTGGTGGTCATTTTTGTTGGTTGCCTTCACGACAATACCAAAGCGTCCGCAACCAATCGGTGGCGACTCATCTTTGAAGTCAGTGTGAAGTTTACCATTTTTAATAGGAACTCCTTCAAATTCATTGAAAGACATTTTCAATCAAGAGCAATAATCTGGATGATAAAACAAACGGATTTGTAATTATTAGTCAGCATTCACTACAAACTAGGCTTTCAATGAAATAAATTTATTATGTTATCTAAAGTATTAACAATTTCGTTGTTGTCTTGGTATTAATCAAAGGTTTATTGGTTTTGAGATATTATTTGAGAGTTATTTCATTTTTTCCACTGAAATAACTGTCAAACAATTGATATAACAAGGGACCTAACAACCTTTATTCTTATAAAATGTTCTAGATTATTGACTTATATCTCTATTATTTGCATGATATGAGGATCATGCAATCTCAATAATCAATAGGTTTAATTGGTAAATTAACATGAACAAGAGTGTATTATCTTAAATTTCAAGAAGTCCCTTCTTAGAAATATATATCTTGCAACGTTTAGGGATTTTTTAGATTATCGATTTTGTAACTTATAAGCCTAACATTACAATAAAATATATTTATTATCAGATCTTGAAATTGCTTTAATTAAATTTTACTTAAATGTTCTTGCACACTTCGACATGCACTGTGTAAGGACTACATTATGACTGATGATCAATAGGACTTTGATCACTTGAAATAATTTAATTTATAGTAAGCTAAGTTATGCAGGATATAAATGTTCGTTAAGCAGTGACAAAAAGAGGAATTTATTAATTACATTCTTGCTAAGTTTTACAAAAAAGAGTTACATTCAATTTACAGTTAATCTAAAAAAGCCTACAACAACAACATCTATACAAATGCTTATGAATTCAATGCATTATTTAGTATGAATGCTATCCAGAGCTGACAACTTTAAGGCGAGCACTCACTAAATAATGCATTGAATTTGTAAGCGTTTATATGAATGAGTTTACGTGTTATGTGAAATAGTTTTTAGTTTCTCAACAATCATATGAAAGATCAATTTGAGGATTTGATAATCAATAATTTTTTACTGAAATTACCAAAATTATCAAAATCTTGCTAATATTTCAATGGTTTATTAATTTCATTTAATTCAGTGCTAATGAGTTCAAAATTTTGAAGTAAATGAAATAATTATCATGATAAATATTTTTATTGAGTTAATCACAATGTAAACATGCAATTTAGGCAACATATTAGACAACATATTTGGCTTTATAAGCAAGGCAATAATTCACAGAATTTTACTTTTAATCTATAGATAAATAAACGAAATTTTATTCCTTTGGTCTCAAAGTTAACAAACTTTTGACGATTTCGTAAAAGAGAGTAATTTTGTAATTTTTCAACGAATCAATAATATTCTTGAATTCTGAACTAGTTGATATTTCGACTGATGTTGGGTAGAGAGTGTTGATTGAGGCAAGCACATCGTGGCAGCTCGGTCTTAACCACCATTGAGGATTCAGTTGCATTGATCTGATCAGTTGGTCTACCTTGCTCATCTTAGAATTTAATTTTGATTTCTCATCCACGTGGAACCTAACAAAATATAATTATAATATTCATTTTATCTAGATTAGTGAAATGTTAACTTACAAGAACAATCCAATTTCAAAGAGTTCTTCGCCAATAACTGCAAGATTAAATATATCTGTTTTGAAACCAAACTTTTTTCCATTAATCACTTCATTCATAGAGTAATTGAATTTAGTTTTCAACTCATTTTCAGTACTCATATCCCAGTCATTGAATTTTGAAAAACAAAAATCTGATATTTTGACGAAATTCTTGGTCTCATTCTTATAATCAATGAAAATGTTCGTTGGCTTTAGATTCCTTTGAATAATCGGTGGCTTCAAATTGTGCAAGAAATTGACCCCTTCCACAATCTGGCGATAAATTACGAGGGTGATGTAGAACTCTATCGAACACATTTGCTGAAAGAATTTGCGCTCAAAGGCATGCGGTTTGGACACCATTATGTCCAATAGGCTGAGCTCATGGTATTTTGTCTTAATACAGATTGTTTGCTCCTTCTCAATCCAGACATTCTCCAAGTTTACCAGGTAACTTGATTTGAGCTTCCTCAACTTGCTCAATTCATTAAAAAGTTTGCTTCTTTGCTCTATTTTCAATTCTAAACAAATTAAATAGATTACCTTGTTAAACAAAAAGCTAAATTGAACCAATATAATAATACCTTGACTGTTTAACACTTTCAAAGCGAACAGTTCCTTTGTCGACTTATCCCTGCATTTGAATACTGATCCAAAAGAGCCGTTCCCCAAATGACAAACCTTTTCATAGTGAATAATATGAACTGGGCGATGTGTCATATTGTAGTTGTCAACCATATAGTGATTATATGAGAAGTGATCTTGTTTAATCAACTGTATCTCGTGACGTCTCAACTCATAAACTGATCCATCAACTTGTGTGGCAACTGATCCATTATTGCTGGCATATATAGCTGCCTCAGAGGTAGTACTCGGAAGCTTTGCAAAAACTTGGGAGGTGCTTGCGTTGAATGCAGTAACCGTCTGACCATGTATACTCAAAGTTCCGTCCCTTGCCAGAAGATAGCTGTTATCGTGATTACAGGCAATACTGATTATGTTGTTATCTATGATGTTGCTAGGCGCATTTGTCTTGTCGTACCAGAACTGTCCCAATTGGCCATACTCATTCTTACCCCAACTGAATACAGACCTGCCATACGTAAGTGCGAGAGAATGGTAGTCTCCACAAGCAATAGCTTTAACTTTTAGAAAGATTTCTATCCTGGTGGGTACTGTAATAGTTTTAGTATTGCTGCCACAACCAACCTGTCCCCATTCGTTTCCACCCCACCCATAGACGTCACCCTTTGCAGTGAGGGCCTGTATGTGATTCTGTCCACAGCATATGTCAATAATATCCAGACCAGAAAGAAAATTATTCTTAGCAGGCTTAGAATAGTCACATTCGTATCCCAGTCCCAACTGTCCCAATTCGTTGGAGCCCCAGCAGAAAATCTCACCATCCTTATTTTGAGCGAACATAAACCCATTGCCAATGAAGAACTTGTTAATTTTTTGATGACAAACTTCTTTGAGAAGTGCAGGCTCTTCCAACGCACCTGTAGTGCCAGTACCAAGAACTCCATTATAATTTGATCCAAAGCCATATACTTTGCTGTCTTTTGTCACATAAATGCAATTCTTTCCGTCGATGTCATCGAAAACACAGAAGAAATCAATTATATTCTTCAAGTGATGAGGAAACAAATTGAGATGATCTACGTGAAATCAAGGTTAATTCTCAGTTAAACCTTTGTTAAAAATTGAAATTTCCCATAAATATCTAGTAAGAAATGTCATATAGTTTATATTACCAATCAAACAGTTTTCGATTCGAATGTTGTCATGGTCTTCAGTGAGGTTTTCATCCAAACTCATCGTGCGATTCGTGATATGAAAGTTTTGGATAAAATACTGATCGATGTCCTCATACTTTGCCTCAAAGAATGTGAACTCGTTTTTCATGAACTCATAAACACATTCGTCTGTTTTGGCCAAACAGTAATAGTTGGGGGAACCGGATGTTATATCAACGAAGGGTGTGCTCACATCAGTGGTCAGTGTCATTAGTGTAGCTGACTTTCCTTCAATGCCCTGGATGTAACTTTCTCCACAATAGTAAATCTTTCCCTCTTTTGTGAGGAAATATGTACTGCTTTTCGAGCAAACAATTTTTGAAATGTTTATGTTTAGATCTTCGACCAATTTCGGGAGATTTGAAGATTGGTAGTCACCGGTTGCTAACTGGCCATATTTGTTGTCACCCCAGGCAAAGAGAAAATTGTCCTCGGTTACTGCCATCGAATGGTAATCTCCACATGTGATGGATTTGATAACTAGATCGCTGTAATATGCAAGCAACAATTTTCTCATTAATTAATCAAAGAATTTCCCGTTAATTATTTGTGTAAATATTTGCACATGCTTAATCTACATCATACTGTAATAGTAAACAAGTATATCTTATTTATTAAAATTTTGCATTTCATTAATAAATAAGAGCTAAATATTGTTGAGTAAAATTACAGTGTTCATTGCCCCTCGTAATCTTTGCTATTTCATTCTTGGAATCATTCTGCAAATATTTGTAATAAATAATTTCATTCAAAACATATGACTCGGATGTGCTATCATTTCTGGATTGTGCAATGACAAACAACAAAATGAAAAATAAGAATGTTCTCTCCTTTATTATTATGATACCTCCAAAATCGTCTGGGAAATAGGCTAAAATTGACTTAAAAGAACTTCCTAGTTATTCAGTCATATTTTCAGCAAAAATCACCTTACAACAGGCAAAAATCACAAATTCTTTTACCAAGATTTTGTTTCTAAAAATGTTGATTTAAACGCTAAAAATAATGAGGGAATACCTCTCAATGGTTAACATTAAAATCTTGAGTTCAATGATATGGCATCTTATTCATCATATCAAATAAAACCTTGCAAAAATTCATGTCTTCTCATATAAGACATTTTGAATAAACATATTTTGATTATTTTCTTATGTTATTATCTATTACAACATGCAAGATATGGTAAATTTAATTGTCAAAGTATGGTAATAAGCTGTTATTAATAGCTATATGACAGCGACCTTGTCAATTTATTCATAATCAAAAATTATAAAAATGAAGCGTACTAATGTACTAATAGTACTTGATACAGTATATGTAAATGTTTTCGGAATAAAATTGTGTTTGTTTCTACAAGACAACACATTTTTGGAATCAATATTTACGTTATAAGAATACCTTGATATCGAGCTGAGATTAGCTGGCTTGGTAATAACAGGATCATCAAGGCCACAACCAACCTGCCCTTGAACATTATCACCCCATCCGTAAACATCTCCATTGGCTGTGAGGGCTATAACATGTTTATAACCACAGCTGATATGACAGATATCTTTGCCGCTCAGATGCTTATTCAGTTCCGGTTTAATGTATTCCTGCTCGAAGCTTCTGAAGTCGAGACCAAGTTGTCCGAACTCATTCTCACCCCAGCAGTAAATCTCATTATTAGAGGTGCGGCCAAACATGAAGTTATGTCCTTTGAATAAATCAACTATATTTTTATTACTCAATTCCGGCACATGTTGTGGCTCTTCCACCGATGTGTTGTGCCCAAAGGCCAGACATCCAAACAGATTAATGCCGAAGGCATAGCACTGGTCATCAGTGGTCAGGTATATATAGTTATGACCCGTGTATTCATCAAAGATGAAAAACATTCGGATCTCATGTTTGAAAGTTTCGGAGAATTTTTTCAAATTCGAAAACTTATTCAAAATATCAGTCATTTTACAGTTGTTTTCACTTTGAAATTCGTCACTTTAATTGTTGTCGAGCTACTTTTTATTGACAATTAATGATACTTGTAATTACTGAGTCCTCGTTTTGCGCAAATTTGCAAACTTTGTCAATACATATAAAAGCGGAAAAATTGTTTACTTATCTGAAATTCTTTTCAAATAAATATTAAAAAAAATTCAAACAAATTCTGGGGAAAAATAGTAAACTAATAATTTAATTCCTAGAATCGATAACAACGGGTGAAATACAAATGAAATATTATGAATAATATCTCAAAAATTGTATTCTCAGACAGCATTTCATTAAACCATTTGGAGCATGTTGATAATTCTTATCGCGATTTTATATTTTTATATCTGTTTGTAGTGCACTCAAAATTACAATCCATTTGTTAGATTAAAAAATGTCAGGTGTTGTTCATTGGACTAATTCATTGCTAATACAATTTATCCATGCATTTCACTCAGATAACAGGACTTTATTGCACTAAAAGTTGATGGGTCACGTAGCCTTTGAGACAAATTTAACAATATTTGCTATTGGGACAAATTTATTAAAGTAGTTCCGGGAACGTCCATTAAAATCATTGACGTAGGCCAAGGTGCAATAAATTTTATAAAGTGTTAAATTGCTAGTTAATTAATTAGGTTAATCAGGTACACAGATGCCAAAATGTTGTAAAAAATGTCCACATGGTAAATATTTCATTTATTGGTTAACTCTTAGCGTTCAAAACACTTCACATGAAAATCGCGTTTTTGTCGAAAAATATTTATTTTAATAACAAATATTTTGAATATTTCGCAAACAAATAACATGTTTTGATTAATCTCTTTATTATTAAATTTCTTGCTTCTATGAAATTTATGAGTAATATCCAGGCACTTCGTAATAAATGACAAATAAAACCTTCCTGTCTTATATGATCTCACAAGGAGTGCAAATGAGTGTACTTATAATTGTTTAATTACCAAAACCTTAGAAGATTGAGTGCTCTAGTGACATTTTTTCGAACTAAATCACTTAATTTTGAATCTAGTTTGATCAAAAATATAGCTAATTTAATTAACTTAGCATCTGTTTTGCATTGAAAATACTGAATGACAGCTAGGTATAAAAAATGAATGACAGCTTGTCAACTAAATTATCAAGTACACTTGTCCTTAAAAGCGTATCACCAATTTCTGTTTAAAATGCAATTATAATTAATCAATTGATTTCCTGGTTCTTTGCGGTTGAGCTTTGGAGAGGGGTTTGATAATAAACTTGCAATTAATTGCAAACACAATCCAAATAATCCTCAATAAAGAAAAATCTGAGTTTCGAAGAAATCATTTATTAATTCGCTTTTTAATACAAAAATCTTCAAATTGTGGTAAATGTAAAGAACTCTTGATTTTAATGAAAATATGAATAATAATAGTGTTAAGCAAACAGAGTGTAATCTCTATTGTAATCCGGGTAAATGAGTTCTTGAAAATAATTTCAATCATAACATAAGCCTTTAATCCTTACATTTATGTCATTCTTTGGGTATAAAAATACATGTTTTCATTGATTCCGAGTAAATGAGAAAAATTTTGTTTCTTAGCTAAGATAAAAAGTTACCTTGATCATTCTTCGCTATTGAACGAGTCGTCTTTATTATTATTATTAAGTGAGAAACCCCTCAAAGCCTCTCAGATTCCGGTCCTCTAAATAGAAAACGCATTGAAAATAGAAAAACAAAATCAGATTTTATTTTAATTTATTAGTAAATTATCAGAAAATAAGTTAATTTATATCATATGCTATACAATAGAAGCGGTAAATAAATATATCGAAATTTTTATCTAAATGAAAATTAGCTTGATAATATGAAAGGTGAAAGATAGGTTTGAGAAGGATGATTATTAAGTAGCATTAAACCTTTCTTCCATTTCTCTATCATTTTTTCGCAATAATTTAAGCTCATTATTCTTTTTCCTCTTGACAATGAGCACGGCCACAATGGCGACTAGCACCAGTATGAGTATCAAGATGAAACCGAATAATGACCATGTTGCTGCCTTATAAGCTTCGTGTTCTCTGTATGGGAAGGGTGTGGGATATCTTTTGGATTTTTCTTGAATTTCAAAAATGAACCCGTTGAAAAAGTCTACATATGCTGTTCTGTAGCCATCCTGAGGTTGTCGAGCGTTTACGGCTACAGGGGTAACCGCATTGTTGGGCCATCTCAAATAGTTTGGGTTTTGAGGGGTATATTGTTGCCATCCATATGCCTGACCATAAGCGGGGATGAATCCATTTCTTGCCAACATTGAAATGGTGTTGGTGTAGGTATTGGCAACACTTCTCTCATTACCGATGTTTGTGCTGTCACCAATGTATTCATTGGGCAGAATGAAGAAGAGGTCATCCATATGTGTTACTCCATAATTGTTTTTGGACACCTGTGCCGTATTCATTTGAATTGACCCAAAAGACTTTGAGCCTTGATACTCAAATGCAAACACCCAGGCCTGTCCACCCACAGAAGAGTGAAGTCGAGCGACATAATCAGAAGGTGCAATATAAAGAAAATCACCTAGCATCTGTTTGATATTGATTTTATGAGTTTAAAAGTTAAATAAAAATATACTAATACTTACTTCTATCAAAACTCTATCCTGTTCATGCTCACTTATGCTTTTAGAATTAGGATCGTAGTTTAAGGCCTGAACCTGATATGGATTATTTACGGCTCGGTTATTAGTATTCATTAGTCCCGTATTAAGTCTGGGATTAGTCGGAGCGTTACTAAACTGGGAGTTCAAAGAATTTCGACTCGAATTACGGCTGAAGTACTGGTA
>JAQGCS010001180.1:0-15185 GCA_034702105.1 Fuscozetes fuscipes
CAACACATTTTCAAAATTTAATTTAATTAGTTTAATGACTTTTCTGCCATTTTGTTTGCTTTTTTCATAAGGAGTTAAGTTGAGTATAATCAATCATGATCATCAAAATTCTATTGGTTACTTCATTGATTATGCTAGGTATAAATGAATTTTGAGTCAATTATATAATTTTATTATACTAAAGCTTCAGATAAATATGTCGATAGCTATGATTGGTTGTTAACAGCCGAAAAATTTGATGCAATTCTTCTGAGGGCTGTGCCATTTGGCCACAGAACAGTAAAGACTCCCGAAAATATGACCGATTACGCAAAAATATGCAATGAGTTAATTCAATAAATTGACAAGTAAATTCATAGCGAACTAATTTAAGTGCTTGTTATTTTATTGTAGCGTCATGTTTAATTCGATGCGACCGCAGATAATGGGAATATTTGGTAGTTCCATTCTCAAAATTGAGGCGTACCGCAAAAGCATCGGTACAGTCTATAAGGAGAAGCTGAAGAACAAGTTGTGCGATTTGGCCAAGGCTAAAGACGAAAAGTACACCAAATTCGCTAAAGAGGCGAATGAAGTAAACAGCAAGATGATTCCTATTCGTGATAATTATGTTAAGGCAATGGTGGCCGCAGCCAAACCTGACACTACCCTTAGAGGGCCAGATGTAGTCTGGTATGCATATTGATGAGCAGGGCTAATTTAAGTTACAATTTTGATCAGGTTTTTTAAATTAAAGTTTCTTCAAAAGATGGGTTTCTGAGACTATAAATTGTATGCCTTCCGGAATGAGCAAGGATATAATGACAGCACAGGTCAGCCCATATATGGTCTTGGCCCAAAATAATATTGCAAGCCCATCCTGTGACTGGGACAACTTACCACCTGTTGATAAGCCCAAATTCCAATCAATTGAAATGCTATTCTTTGAAGCAGGTAAAAATCTAGCCGCTCTGAAAAGTGGCAAAAAGGATACTAGCACCACTATTGCTCATAAGGTTGTGACAGCATCCAAACCACCTACAGCCCAATACATCACAAAAATGCCTGAGAGTGCCTAGTGCCTAAAAGACAATATCAATTTTTAATTATTTCTTCAATTATTTCTTATATATAGAAAGATATGAATTTCGAATTGAAACAAATAAATAATTAAAATATTCTATTCAAGTAAAAAAAAGTTTTCAAGGTCATTTTTATTATTTTGTTAATTGTAAGCGCAGTTATATTTCGATACGAGTGTCGCATATGATTAATGACAAATACAATTACTGAAAATGCCCATAATATAGGACTTGAGAGTCGACTCTTGTATTTTATAAAAAAAAACAACTCAATAATGAATAGAATCGCGCGAAACATATCTGAATTTCAATCTAATTATTAAATAACTTATTAAACATTATTTCAGTTCTCAAACATTGAATAATTTTAAAAATTGTTTCAAAAATGCTTTTCCTTCTGCTCTCTCCTTCGCTACTCATACCGACTGTCATATGCTAGGACTGGTGTCCATATATTAACCCAAACGGCACAAGTAATCGGCTCCAAATCTATCGCCGTTTCGGAAAAGAGTTGTTAGACAGCGCTTATTGGATGTTCAACAGAGCGGGTGCTGAGTGGCAGTTCACTACCGATGCCAATGGTAACATAGAAGTAAACTACAGCACAATACTTGGCCTTAGTCAGAGTGTGCTCTACAAATACGGCGCTTTTATTGAAGGTTCAGGGAAAAGAGCTCGAAATTGTGAGGCCTACCCAACGAATGCGGTGAGACTTATGCAAACCTTCCATTAAAACATTTGTATAACTTTTGTTTTAAAGGCAAAAACACAATTCAAACAACGCTGTTATGACTCTTCGGGTGATTATCAATACACTCGTCCATCGCGTGTTGGGAAGAGTTCTATTTTATTGGATGCGACCGAAAACCTGTACGACCCGAAAACTGGTGTATATACACAAGAATTCTTATTTAATGGTTCGTACTGGACAATCTACAAAGGAATTTCAACTTTTGGAATACCATCTTACAAATAGTTCGAGCAATGCACTTTGCCATTCTGGTTCGGACTGCCCACTCTTTCGTTTTATCGAAAAAATGGATGCCATACTTTTCAACCAAATGGATAGTGTGGTTGATATCAATGACAGAAAGGAACACCTGATCCTCTTCAATATCGATGATCAACCAAAGTATTGTATTACCCAAAAGAGGGCGGATCTCTCCAAAAAGGTCTCAACTAATTAAACACTGATTTTCAATAAACATTTTTGAATTTTAGTGCCAATCGGTGGCGAATATGAGAACTCTATTCAAAGAATGTTTTGCAACACTGCAACCACTGTTTAGTTTTCTTTCAATATTAAAATTTCCATCAAAAATGGCCATTTCTCCATAGGATATCCCTATTCCCATCTCTCTCCAATGGAATCGAGTCAAGTTGGAGTTTTTTTGGAAAGTTTATGTTATGAATTGTATTATGAGACATGGTTTAGATGTAATTCTTCAAGTTTAAAAAATGATAGAAGCAAGGGTTAGGATCAAACCTAAAAGCACTACATCTATAGCCAAAATTAATTTGCTTCTTTCAATTCACCCAAGAATATGCCCAAATCCTCACGAGCACATCCTTATTTATTATCATTATAGTCTCTCAGGTAGCTCAATATATGTTAGAACATGTTCATTGATTGGTATAGCATATTTTTTGCAAGTTCACATAATAAAATCAGGGGTACCTAACCTCGAGGGGTCTATGGAGTAGTTTTTCAAAATTTGTTATAAACCACTTTTTAACACAAATAAGCATACACTCTAACCTCCCAGTACATACCCAAATCCTCACGAGGGGTGGGTGAGTGCGTGGGTATAACGACAAAACTACATACTACGATTTACTATGATAAATGTAGTTAAAAACTACCCCTTGCACCCTCTCTAGATCAATCGAGCTTGGGCATCAATGTAAAAACACATTAACTCTAATGTTAATTCAATGTAGATAACAGGTTTTACGTCTTTTTTTAATACTGAAAAATTACATCTAACCCAGGTCTCTTTATACAATTTATGATATAAATTTAATAAAACAAGTTCGGATCAAACCTAAATCCCACTACATTTACATTCAAATGAAACCTCCATTCAAAATGGCCGTTTCACGTCCATTTTTCATTAACCTATTGACGACCCATCTCTAAGAGCCAGGGGTGCCGAAGGTATCGACCTCAAAGGGGACCAAAAGGTATAAGGGGTATTTTTTCTGACTCGCCGGAGAAAAAACACGAGGGGTTCCCCTTTGTGTTTTTTAGGTCCCCAAAAAAGGGGTCTCGTCGGGCTCAAAAACTAGGGGGTAGCTATATCCCCCCCCCCCTTCGTCACCCCTGCTAAGAGCTCCAGAGCATATCCTCATGGCCAACGTAATCCCCATTCCTCTCCAAGGCATATCCCCATTCTCATCTCTCTTCAAAGTATATCTCCATAGGTCAAAGACATCCCCATTCCTCTTTATCTCTCCATAGGCAAGCCCCATCTTCATCTTCTTCAAAGCATATATCTATAAACCATCCCCATTTTTCTACAATCATATCCCCATAGACCAGCTTCTTCCCCATTTCTCTTCAAGGCATATCCCCATTTCTCTCCAAGGCATATCTCCATAAGCTAGCCCCATCCTCATCTTTCATCAAAGTATATATCTATAGGCCATTCCCATCTTTCTCCAAGGCATATCCAATTAATCCAGTCCCACATTCATCTTTCTTCAAGGCATTTCTCTATAAGCCAGCCTCAATCTCATCCTTCTTCCCTTTTTCAGGTTTTAAAATTTCTTTAAAAGCATGTTCAACAATGAATTTTACGATTTTCAAAATTTTTAAAAGCGGGGGGGGGGGGAGAACGACAAAACTATATACTACATTCTTACTTCGTAAACGTAGTGAAAAAAGAATTAAGACAATAAATGAAAATTTAGTCAAAATTTTGAAAGTTTAGCCTAAACTTTAGGGCCTTTGAAAATTAAGCCTAAATTTTCAACCCTAGATATAAGGCATTTCGTGGGCATATCCTCAATTACCGACACGACACAGACAAAACGACAGAACTACAAAACTTATACTACATTATTACTTCGTAAATGTAGTGAAAAATTCATAGCAATTAATTCACTACATCTATGAAATGGAATGTAAACTTTGGTGCAAAAAAATTACAAATTTTGAGTTTTAAATTTTTGCGCACAAAATTTTTGTTTGCCATTGAAATTGTTAACAAAGCACATCATTGGATAGGAGTCTGAAAACCCTTTTCAACGGTGTGCCACATGTTTACAATTATTTAATTAAAACAATGGAAAACAACAAAAAGAAGACAACAAAAAAGTCATCACTCGACCGCCGAAGGACACTCCAAATTCTTTGGGAAACTGGCACCAAAGACCCTAAGATTTTGGCCCAAAAGTCTGGACTAACTCTCAGGACAGTATATAATGTCATTGAGAGACTGGAGTCCGGGGAAGGGGTCAATAGAAGATCTGGAAGTGGAAGGCCTCCAAAACTTGGACCCAACGATCGACGAAGACTTACCCAATTGGCCAATAATCATCAATTGAACAGTTCTGTCAAACTTTCGGCAGAAATGGCCAATAGAGGAAGTCCATCGGTATCTCGTTGGACCATTTGGAGGTCACTTCGGCGGTCAGGACTGGCAAAATGGCTTCCGAAACCAGTCCCAAAAATGACGCCAAACCACATTGAAAATCGTGTGAATTGGTGCAAAGAAAACTTGGGTCGTGACTGGTCTCGGGTTCTCTTCACTGACGAAAGTTATTTCCAACTTTATCGCCATAAAGTGAAGATGTGAGCCCGCGAAAGACCACAAAAGCCCACACCAAAACATGGACCAGCTATTATGATGTGGGCTGGTATTAGCGCACGTGGAGCGACACCACTACATTTGGCCAGGGGAACGATAAACGCCGAAGCTTATCAGGACATATTGGACGAAAATTTGGCCACAATTGATGTCCTATACCCCGACGGCTTCACGTTCCAACAGGACAACGCTCGCGCACATACGGCCAAATCGACTGAAGAATGGTTCCGGAAGAATGGCTATGAAGTCCTGAAATGGCCTGCTTGTTCCCCTGACCTCAACCCAATTTAAAATCTATGGAGGCTCATTAAAGATGAATTAGAGAGGAAAACAGAGCGCTCCATAGATAACTGGGTGAAGAAAATTGAGGAGGTTTGGGAGAGAGTTGCTCCAAAATATATGGAGTCCCTAATCGCAAGTATGGATTCGCGATTAGAAAAGTGTATTGCGGCCAATGGACAAAAGATTAATTACTAATTTTTTTGAATTTTTTTGATTATAAATTATTTTTTGATTTTATGTAGTTTTAAATTTGATTCAATAAAAAAATATTTAAATAAATCATTTGAATTAAATGGAAATTTTTTTGCACCAAAGTTTAGTATATAGTTTTGTGCGTTTCCTCGTCACGATTTGGGCATATTCTTGGGTGAATTGAGAGAAGCAAATTAATTTTGGCTATAGATGTAGTGCTTTTAGGTTTGATCCTAACACTTGTTTTCATAAATATTTTAATATATTGAATCCAAACCAAAACCAAATTCTTTTAGGTTTAGTAAGGGGACGGTCTCAATGGTGTCACCTCGTGAACCGAATTAGATACTAAAAAATCTCTGCCCACTCTCTGTTGTCCCCTATATTGCTTTGTTGTAAACATTTTCAAACTGCAACTGACCATTACTTCATACAAACCATGTTTTACCAGTCAGTGGATGAGCGCACAGCAGCTCTAAAGTGATTTTGAGCGCAACCGACAAAACTTCGCGGAAAATATAACAAAAGCTTTACTTATATTTTATTATAATGAAGGACTCAAACCTCACAATTCATCGATTCTTAAAATAGTGAAATTTGAATTAATTTACTTTAAAAACCTTTCATCCAATCAATAAAAATACAAATAATATATTAAACTCAAATTTCAGACAATTTTATTTGTTTATCATTAGATAATTCTTTAATTGTATGACACAATTATAATTCGATTTCTTTATTCCGCTTTTTTATGCATTAGTTGTCAGTAATTTATTTGTCTTTATATGTATATGTAAGATCATTTTGTGTAATTCGTCATTTTAAGCTCAATTCAACTGATTTTTTTTATAACGACTCGCATTTAAAATGACTTTATCCCAAATTTATTGCTTTTAGGCTCTAAAAATATTTCATTCGTCGAATAACATATTATTTAGTTTATTTGGTGAGAATTTAGCTCGATCACATTCTGGCTTTCATTGAAATTTTGCCTCAAATTGTGTGAGGGCTTTAAATTTATTATTATTATTATTATTATTACAATATTTTCAGACAATATAAAGGCGTGAAAAGAGCGAACGGGAGTACGTTTTTGGGGCAATATTTCATATTTGAAATGCAGTCATCTTTACTTCAATACAATAATATTTCTTTACAACCATATAATGAGACAAAATATAATAAATTTAGAATTAGAGCAATAATTCATGAAATAAAATGAATAATAAAAGCACAATAGAAGCGCAAAATTGGACAAAAACTTAGGATTTTGTATATTTGATGGTTATATTAGCGACGAGTAAACATTCACTTTATTCATATAATGTTTGGCAATAACTGCACTCAATTTAATTTCTCAAAATCTCAAAGCAAATTGTATAAAGAATGTTGCTTGTTTAATTATTTATATAATTTTAAAATTACTTTTCATAAGTTGTTAACATTTTTGACATTTCAAACATTGATTGGAATAAATATGAATGAAATGAAGAGATGTCTATTTTATTCATTCTGCTCCTCCTTTTCTAATCGATCGGAATCGCGACTAAAAAGAACATTAATATTGTGTGTGTTTTTCGGGGCAAAACAGACTATCCGTTAGTGTTTTTTGCACTGGTATTAGAGACTAATACTACTACTACTCGTATATTCACTTCCAATTTCTCCTCTCATTTCTAGCCTTTTATTTTAGTGTTTAGTGTCGATAGTCTTTACGCCGACACAACCATCGCTCAGACTAACAGTCATTTTAGGAAATTAGAGAAAAATCATTGAATCCTTTAAATCAGAAAAAATACTTCAAAGAATCCAAATTTGATTACTTTGAATAAATTGATTTAAGAAAATCAATAGATTAAAAAAATATCAAGACAAATTGACAAATTGACATGTTTATTGACAAATTGAATAAATGTTTTGAAAAATGCAATCAAATAAATAAAAGTTATGGTTTGAAATCACTTGAAAACCATCAGAAGGTGAGTGAAAATAAATAGTAATACTTTAAAACTAAAATTACATGTGCTGTGCTGATTTGTGAGCCTTTTCATCCTCTCCTCCCACTAATAAGCTATAAAATGAAATGCAAAAAATTGTCTGTACGTATGGCGAACCAACCAGAACGCACACTGACACTAAGGATAATATAAAAAGCAATTTATACTTTTGTTAAAAATGTTGTGCGCTTTTTGGGCAAAAACCAAGAGCCTGAGTCGAAGGAAATAATTTGATTGGTTGTCATTTTATTTGAACTCAAACAATAGCACTTCCTCTTTAGGCTTTTCACTGTAAAAGGCTTTTAAGGAATTTTTCAAAACACTGCTCAGAACAGGAGTGAGTTTGCTCAGTTCAAATATCAAAATTAAATATATTTTTGATGCATTTTCAATGTTTTATTGGTCTAACAAAATTACCCTTCAATGTTTTATTCTGCTTTCCAACCATCTTTAAAAGAATATTGTGCATTAATTGTCATTGTTAATATAATAATATATTCATTGAATAATTCTTACATTCTCATATGATTTTCAGGTCAAAAATCATTTAATAATTAGTAGAATTACAGATAAAACGCATTTTTAGATAATTGACTAAATCATTAAATTTTAGTTATTATTCTAATTTTGCATTCAATTAGAGTCTACTCGAATCTAATGGTCTATATAATAGTCATAACAAATGTGATGAAAAACATAATACATGTATATTAGATGGGGATAAATATTAATAGTATTATTATTATTATTATTATTATTGAGCTCTTGTTTTAATTTATTTTGATGTGAGTCTCTCTAATCATTTATTTGATTAATTCTTGAGTCGAGTTTTCAATTCTTTTGATAATCGATTCTTTGGAATGGTTTGAAAATCAAATATTGAATATTGAGTTGCGACCACCCGGTGGAGTCACACAAGCAATTGTGTGAAAAGTTTTCAAACTTGCCACAATATTTCTAATACTCCTTACAGTTGTGTTTGAATTGCGCTGTAATCCAATATGTTTTATCAATTCAAATATGCATTTCTGGTATCCAAACATTTCTTACGAATGATCATGCTCACATCATTGAATATGAAAATTTGATAATTGATTTAAGCACAAAATTGATCAAACTCATACAATTTCAAAATGAAATTGAAATCTGTATCAGAGATGTTATTAACTTATTTTGATATGAATTAAGTTTAAAATGGGAATATTTGAGCATGATTAATCATTTTGATTTGAGTTTAATAATTTTTTGATTGAAAGAATCGTTTGAGAAAATCGATATTTGAGTGTATTTTGAGAGTTTCGACACCAATTGCTGCGATGGTTGTCTCTACAGTCGGTCTTCTTATCGATGCGTTCAGTTATTGGCAAAACACACGAGTAGTGACTCAATGGATGGACTCTAGAATGGAAGGGGCAGAGAGACTGACTGACGAGATAGTGAGGCCGCACAACACATGTGTGCGCACATAATATTTTTCGGTGCACTTCCACCCCCACCCCTCTTTTGCAACTAATGCTAACTTTACAGTGCAGTGCACTACCGCTATGTCTGAGTCGAATATATTTCTATTTTGCAGAAATAAAAATCGATTTTCAACTTATTTTATTCGTTGTTGTGTTAAACCTAAAGGAAAATTGAAGTATAGTTTCAGCAGAAATAAAATGAGAGTTAGAGTGAAGAATACACAGACTTTAGTCTCTCCTCTGTTTTCTTTGATATCAAATCTATAAAAAGCATTTCATTTGAAGACTTTTTTCATTCGACTTGTGCTTCAAATGCGAGAACTGATCTCTTGATTCCCACTTCTATTCTGCGATAAATATTCAAACTCTTCAAATAAAAGTCGTTTTGAAAAGAGTTTGAACTTTAAAAACAAATTATTGCGTTTTTGCATTCTTTTTAATTGTCTGCAATTTGTCTGAACCTTCAATGGTATCCGTCAGACAACGACAAGCCGGTCATCAACAGCCGCACCAACAAGAGTGCCGACAACAGCACACCTCCTGCTGTAATAACCAAGATGCTCTCACTAATACAGGTTTGCAATAAAACGACAAATTCGTGTCATTTCAGATGTTTTGTTGTTATTATTATAAGTTGTCATAAGTATTATGTTTTTCTCACTTTTTTTGTCATTAGTTTACTTGGAATAGTAGGGAGAGAGAGAGAGAGAGAGAGAGAGAGAGAGAGAGAGAGAGAGAGAGAGAGAGAGAGAGAGAGAGAGAGATTTGATTATAGGTTGTTTGTAAGTATGTGTGGAGTCTTCAAATGTGAGATAATTTCTTAAAAATCAAATTGATTTTGAAATGTACTTGACAGTCTCATAAACAAAAATGGTTTTCTCGTTTGTGAACTGAATTTAAAGCTCTGATTCTTATGTTGTCTTAAACTTCGAGAATATATGCAAAAGAATGAGAAAAAGATTTTTGCTTTTAAATAAAAATTTGAATTCGATTAACATTAGAATAGAAGTGAAACGTTAGCTGTGTTTACATGAAATGCTCACATAATGGCAATGCATGTGACAGTTGTTTGGCTCACATAAACTTTTGATGGATTTCGGTGTAGGCGTTATGCAAATCTCCAGACACAGAAAGCTCTACTCAAACTCGACCCTACAATAGGGGGATGACAGTCCTGTTGGGAGTTGTAGGGAATATTCGGACTTAGCATTTGGGAGCATGTACTTTTTAAAAATAGTAAAAAGAACAAGCAAGAACTTGTAATTCAACTTTGAATACTTGTTTATGATTTCACAATTCTTCTCCATTGCTTATATTTGGTATGGATCAAGACAAATTATAAATTTGTTTGTTAGGATAATTGTATGAGTGAACAAGAAAGTTTATGATTTAGGGTATGTGATATGGGTTTTGGTCGATGTGATGACCAAATTATATATATTTCTAACCGAGTTTTAAAATCTAAAATAAATTCAAATGTAGTTCAGGACACGAGTGTTGAGTAGTAGAGGAGAACTATTTATGGGTCAATCCTATTGTGAAAATGTTGGACAATAGGGTCAGTCGCGTGGGCTTAGGAACAACTGCAGAATAGAGGCTTTTCATCGCTCATGTCCTGTCCTGTTCTGTCCTCTACTTATTTGTCTGAATATTGTTTAGTATTTTATATTTGGAATAGAATTCAGAATTTTCTCGTTTACTATCGAAAGGGAGACAAAAAATTTTGTTTTGTTGTGTTCTGATTGCACTCCAGGTCTGGTAGAGATATGGTATGGAAAGCAGCTGTTATTCACTATTGCTGGTCGCTCCGGGAAAGGAAAGGGGGTTGAGTGCTGTCTATGTGCTTGTATGCATCCATGACCAATACTGTAATAACTGTAGTGACCCCCACTCCCCATTACACCTCAGCTGTCCAAAGCTGACCCCACGACTGGCACTCTCGTACGTCTGCTTTGCCTGTGTTATAGTTTTGGAAATTTTATTATTTTTGGGCGAAATTTACTCTCACTTTTTGGGTGGTTTTCTATTAGCACACAGTTTGTGTTAAGTCCACAACATTGAAGTGCTATCAAAAGTGAGGACCAGACCAACAGTCCATATGCCAGACTGACACCAGTCCAATCCTGTCGACAATAACTTATAGTATTCACATTGTGTGGGAGTGTAATATGCCTTTGATTTTAGAATTTCTTCAAAATTTTAAGTACTTTTATGCTCCTATTTCTCACTTAAATAAGTCGTTACATAACTTCCACATCCACTCAAAGGTATGTAATGTTTTACACTCAATGGTAATCAATGGTTTGTTTTGAGCACATTCTTTCTGTTTCCTGTTTATTGAATTTGTCACACATTAGACTAATATCTGCTCATATCTACCAAAAAACCAATACAAACAATTTATAAAATTGACTAGCAACAATTTGTTAAAATTTAATCCAAAAATATATATTAAATGAAACTTATAATTAAAATAATATAATATTTCGATCGATATTTTTGCCAACATTTGATTTGCAATGATTTCAGATAAAAATTACACAAAATATAAAGAAAATATTTCTAAGGAGTAATAATTGGTTTTCCTTAAAATTGTTTTGAGGCATTGTTGTCAAGCTGTGAAGTAGTGCTGATAGCACAGGAAGTTCTGGCTTTCAAATAAAATAAAGTCAATGTCTATGACTAAAACAACATATTTGTATGTGTTGTGTGCCAGTCGTGATAGTATGATATGGTATGGTGTGGCGATCATATAGTGATCATATGGACATGGAGTTTAACATTTGCCACACCATTTCACATGTGATGCTCATTAAACTCAGTTTTCGACTAAAATTGAAGCAAAATCTTATTGAAAAGAATCAAAAGAATAATTTATTGTAATTTTATGATAAAAATGATGTCTTCTTTTTGAATGCTTTTTTGCCGTTTGACTTCCAATCTGTGTATTATTATAACACAAAATTTCGACAAAACATTCCAAACATATTTGTATAAAAAATATACAAAATGGGAATAAATTCCTAATTCTTTCACTTATTCTAATCTGATTTGCTTATCGTATGGCAGTTTGTTGGCATAGATATCACAATAGACACTGTTTTCTTCTCATTTTTTACTTTATTTTTCTATTGAATAATAACTTTTTGCTCGTTTAGTCTCTACTCTGTTTCGCATAATATTATTGTTAAACTTATCTTATCGTTTGGACAATAATTTTGAGTCAAACCAACATTTTTGGTGCAATTTATAAGAGAAGAAAAGAGATTCAAATGAGAAAATGTTTTATCATCTGGTTAATAACGAAAATTACCCTCAATTTCTAGTTAAGCACTTATTTATAGTATTTTTACAGCATTTCATATTCAGCTTTTACCTTGTTTGTCATCTTTCTAAAATATAATTAAATTTTAAAAGTAGATAAAAATATCTTATTTAAGAAAATAATTTGACTATTATCTAGTATCTAGTAATAAGACATTGTCCGCCATTTTATCGAAAACTGTATGATATTTGAAAGTGATATCAAACAGTGTATTGTTATACTAAAGTGAAAATGCATTAAATAATATATGCCTTTAAAGTATAGGTCACAGACATAACAGTGTGATTCCATTGGAATAGTGGGGAAACTCTGTGCGTAGCGAATAAGGTTTTACTGTCAGTGCTCTCCCATGTGTTGCCATCACATTCGCCCATTAAATTATGCAAAATAAGATCAAAATAATGACAATGCTTGTGATCTTGGTAAAAACAATAAAGTTTTGTTTTTGACTCAATTATCTATTCTCCAATTAAACTACATGACAAATATTAAAAAAAATCTTGCTAGATCGTTTATGTTATTATGAGGCTTATATGTTTTTGACTATTGTGACACTAAAAAATGTTTGAAATTTGTAATATTTGGCAAATGCTGAGCTATATTTTCTATTGAAAAGTGATTTCAACACAATTGTGCTAGCACATAATTGTATGCAAAATGATAAATATGATGATAGGCGTATTGCGTGTAACTTGGCTAATGCACGCAAATCGCGCCGTCAAAGCACAGACCAATGCAGAGAATGGACAGAACAGTGTATATCAATATTAAAATAAAATGAGGAAAATTCATATTTTTATTGTAGTTTTTTTTAACAGAAATACATATTTTCTCTCTCTATATATTCATTTCTACCTTTAATGCAAACACAATATCATAAATGTATTGAATAAAAAAACAACGATTGTGTGCAGCCTTTGAATGATTATGTGCTGTGCAGAGTGTATAACATTCAATTTCATGTCTTTCTTTTCAATTTTTGTAACACACTATTCATTTGAATATTCTCTGCAACCAAGATGCCTACATTATCTTAATTTACTCTCATTCTTTAATAATTAAAGTTCAGGAAATTGAACTTGTAATTACCATGGTAATGATTGTAAATTTTGAGAAATTTGTCTAATTTGATATAAATGTTATTGTTTTACATTTTGTTGGCTTAACTGAATTGAGGCAATAAACCGATAGTTACCAACAATTGTATAGAGGAAGACCACAAACTCAGTGTTGGTTTTATTTTAGTAGTGATTCCAATAATTTAGTCGATCAGAAGAAACAATCAAATCGATTATCAAAACCAGTGCTCTGTCTAACAGATCGATCAAAGAGAGGAACCGACACTTTTCAATAAATACTAAGCATTCGAAGTCTATTTATAGTAAAACAGTTGCTTTCAATTGGTTTTTGATTCAATTTATTTTTGCAAATTATATTCACTAATAATTATCATATAATATATGAAATATTTATATTTTTATCTCTTTGTTTTAACATAAATTGATTGATCATTTAATATTTGAAATCCGAGTTTTATATTAATAATTATCTAATGATTTTTGCAAAACAGTCAAAGATATAAAGTTATGATAAAATTGTCTCAAATGAGCGCTTATTTATGTTAATGAATATAATTTTGATTATATGCTGCGAACTATCTATTGATAAATTGATATCCAATTCGAAAGCAATTTATTTGCAAAACTAATTCACATGAATGTATAAAAAGCTTACAAATCAATTAATGTCTAATTTGGTGATTAAATTTCCAAAAGGGGAAAATGGAATCGACGCCAGCAGAAGACGAGGCAAATGCAAGTGGTTCAATGTGGCCAAAGGATGGGGATTCATTACTCCCGTCGATGGAGGGCCTGATGTCTTTGTGCATCAAGTAAGACTTATTAAAATTACTCTGTTCGATCACCCTTTTAAACTTTATTGCAAAAATTGTGAACTATGTTAAACAAGTGTTATATAATTTTAATCAAGCCACGAAACAACTTTCAGTGTAAGTAAATGTTTTGTGCAATTATTGTTGAGTTACCACTTGTTATAGATTTTGATGCTTACAAAAGTTGAAAAACACAACATCTTTGAGAAAAGTGAAGCAAAGGCACAGAAAATCTAATTGAATAAAGTATTTTCAGATGAAATGAAGAAAAACTTTATATACAAACATGTGTTTACTCATTGTGTGTGTTGTATGCGAACACCGGTATCTCAATTCTTATATCAATTCTTCAAATGATATTCTCGTATATACTCTACTGTAATGTCAATAGAAAAGAGATGAGAATCGAAAAAAGTAGAATCTCTTGAAAATAAGTTTAAGGGTATATAATGTTAGAGACAAATGCAAACAATGACCAGATTTAAGACAAACTCAATCGACAATTGGGAAATGAACGCTCACTAAAACATATCATTCCCTACAGCTCAAGCTAACCAGTCAAAACACAACATACATTCCTATTTTATTCATTCCGATTCCCGTAATTATTTTAGAGCATAGATATAATATTGGTTGGATATAATAATCGATATGACCAAGCATACTTGATTCAAAAGTTTTGCTATTTACACTGATTTTCTTTGTGTCATTTCATTTGTATTTTTCATACAATTGTAAATTATGTTGGTAAAAATGCTAGTGTCTAATTTTCATTCTTATATTCAGACAATACCTACAATTATTCGCCATATGATTTGGCTTTTGCTATTCTATGAATATTTTGTCCTGCATTTACTCATGTGATCACAGTGTGTTTTCTAAGCAATGCCCAATGCACTTTAAATTGCACTTCGAAATAAACAGTGATTTAGCAGTAGAGCCATAATATGTTTACCAGTTGTAATCAAATGTTTCACTCAAATAGTACGTATATTTTTCGCCAATTTTCTCTCCATTCTAGTTGATTTAAGTAACTTGAATTATATTTTATGTTCTGAACTTCTCAATGCATCTCTCAATAATATCATACGTTCTTTTATTATCATAGTGAGAGAGAGAGAGAGAGAGAGAGAGAGAGAGAGAGAGAGAGAGAGAGAGAGAG
>JAQGCS010001181.1:0-15184 GCA_034702105.1 Fuscozetes fuscipes
ACCCCCCTCCAGCGAGTCAGAAAAATACACCCCTATACCCCCCTGATTTTTTGGTTCGAGGGACCCCCCCCCCCTGAGGTCGGGTACCTTCCGCACCCCTGGTACTATCTAAAATTAGTAATTACAGATTTTACAATTTTATACTTTCTTCCTTGATCATTCATTCATTTATAAAGAAAATTTGAGTAAAAAATCTGGATAATGATTTATTATTCACCAAATTTTGCCCGAGATAATTAGATACTACTTAACATCTGTTTTTATTTAAATGTTAATTGTTTTGTTTAATCTGATAAAACCCTTAATGAAAATTTGTGTTCTGGGTCACCTTTACATATTATTCAACTAGAGAGCTGCTAGCTTATGTTGTTGTGGATAATTATTTGAAAAGGATAAGAATAAAGAATTGCTATTCAATGACTAGAAATCCTACTGTCAGTCAACTGATGAATGAGCTCCAAATTGGCTACAAATTGGCCACAAATTGGTCACATTATCTTAATTTAGTGTCAAAGTGAATAAAAAGATTTTAATGACACAATATATGACACATTGTATGACCGATCAATTTCAGGACAATCACAACAAAATGTAATCTCAAGCGAAGTCCAATCGTCTGCTAATGAAAATCATTTCATTAGTCGTAAACTCAGTGAACATCAAAGTAACAAATCATCTCTCGATTTGGTAAATCATAAAATCAATGGCAGGAATAAGAGCATACGAACAGATCCTCAGTCGCATTCGAAACTGACCCACAACAAGTAATTTTGCACTCAATTTCCTATCAAACTATGAAAATATTGATCACTTGTTTAACAGACCTCCACATCATTTAACAACGACTAAGCCTTTAATAAATTTAATAAAATCGAACCTGTCCACTTGCACTAATCCAGCAATCAATGAATTCCCATCGGATTTGTTCAGTCAGGAGGCTCGATCGCACGGTGCAATCATCATTCATGTTATGGTCGTTCTCTATATGTTCTACTGTTTAGCCATTGTTTGTGATTTATATTTCTTGCCGTCACTCGAAGAATGCTGTCAAGTATTGCCTCATATTTTTGTTCTCAAACTTATCTTAAATCAATTTATTTCTTATTTGATGGCAGCGCCTAAATTTGTCAGAGGATGTGGCAGGTCTTTTACTTTTACAGGCTAACATTATAAACTAGTTAAGCCAAACTTTATCTAAATAGGTGCTACTTTTATGGCGGCTGGTTCCAGTGCTCCAGAACTATTTACAGCCATTTTGGGAGTATTTATAGCAAAGGGTGATGTGGGGACAGGTACTATTGTAGGTTCTGCTGTATTTAACATCTTGTTCGTTATTGGTCTCTGTTCTCTCTATACCGGTATTTATTCGTATTGTATTACAAAATGTCATAAAATTAATAATATTATGTAAAACAGCGGCGACTGAACTGAACTGGTGGCCCGTCGCCAGAGACTCATCTTATTATACATTTACAGTCCTTGTGCTGATTGTGGTCAGTATTATCTCATATGTCTTTTCGAATGATGGCTTCCATTAATTTTTAAATAATTATTTAATTAATTGAATTATCAGTTCATATACGACGGAGAGGTGACAACAATTGAATCATTCATTTTATTACTTCTTTACGGCGTTTACATACTTATAATGAACTTCAACGTCGAACTAAGAGATTATGTTCATCACCAGTGGATCCAATTCGGAAAACGTTCGGGCGATGAGTTCCAAACTTTGAAGGCCAATTCTGGAGCCGTTGCTTATCACTCTTTCAAAGGTATGGTTCAAGTTTACATTTTCAAAATATCATAGGTCAATTCAATTTGATGCAATTCTTACAATCGTTAGTTAATCATAAAAACCACGATAGCTATCATGTAATTATAGTGGAATAATAAAACAAACAAGTTAAATTAAAATTTAATGTGTATTGTAAGCTAAAGTTCTTAACTATGAAAACCTAGAATAAACTGTTTAGAATCACAAGTTTTTCACTACATTTATGTAGTATATAGTTTTATCGTTCACCAACCAACCCACCCCCGCCTGTGAAGATATGTCTTGGAGACTGGTGGAGTTGAGACTAGCCTATAAAGATTAAAGGAGAGATCAAAATCTATTAATTTTATGCTATGAATGTAGTGCTTTTAGATTTATTCAAATACTTGTTTTATAGTAAAATGAAAGTAAAAATAATCATAAATAATGAATTCTAAATTAGCATGATTAGTTATCACTGAGAACTTTTCAATCATCAAAAAATAATTAGTATCATAAACCCAAACCATTAATACAGTTATTAAAAAGTGTGAAAGACGTCAAATTTGCTTGGTATAAATATAAATGTAATATAATATAATATAATTATACAATGAGTTTCGAGTTCTAAGCATTAATATCTTTGTATTCTACGGGCTTTTAGTGTGATTTACTTATCAATGATATCAAAAATCTTCATAAATATAATTTGGGAAAATAGAAAACGAATAATATTTTATATAAAAGTTTTTCATTAAAATAACTCTTTGAAGTTGTGTTGACTTAATAACAATCAATAATAAGTTTCTCAATAGATTTCTTCCAAATTGAATTATCCTTTTCTTATTATACAAGTTATTTATAATGAAAAATACTATCGATTCGAGAGTGGGTCGCATTCATTTGAACAAAATTATAACCCCATGCCATACAAACTTTAATAAATAATTTCTTATAATAAATATAATTTATTAATTGAATGCCAACAAAAAGCAACTATAAATTCATTTATATAAATAGAAAAATAGTTTTCTCCTGTAATATGCTCTAGTAAAATAGAAAAATCTCTATAATTTTAATTGATTATCAATTTTTAATGAATATACGTATGTATAAGAAAAGCATTTTGGCCAAATGGAAATTTCGGTCAAATGAATGCATCCCGAAATAGGAGCATTTCAATTTCAAAGCCTAATGTCATAACTAATGACTCATTAGTAATGTCAATGCCTTTATTCTATGCATTAAATAATTTGTTGCTTCTGTCAATATTTTCTAGTCATAAATAAATTAGTTTTTATTAGAAAATCATGCAAGTTTGCTGAAAGTGACTGGCTTCTTTCAGTACTTTTCAATATATTCATTCATTATTGAGATGACGCAAACTTTGCTTCTTTTTTAAAACATTGGGTAATAATAATATACAAACTTAAGGCTCATTTCATTTATGCATTGCTTTAATCAATATTTAGTTTTTTTGTTCGCAATAAATGATTCATAGCTAATAAAACATAACTTTAATGAGAAATTCTGTTCAATAGCACCGACTGATGATTACGCGCGAGGATTTCCTCGTTCTCGACCTCAAACAAGTTTATACGAAGCCGCAAATATTGTGATCATTAAACATAAAAGGCTTTTTCGTCCTCTTACCAGGTTTACTTTCAATCCTATTTTCATATTACATATTACTGAAGTAAGAGTTCATTCATTTTTCAGATTTCGATCAGCAGCTCATTTGATTATAATTCAGAGAGAAAAAGGTATTAATTGTACCATCATAAATTAATGATTAGTACAATGTTGTAATTCTTATCAATTTGGTTTAAGTGATCAGTTTTGCATTAAAGTGTAATTTGAGTCTTACTCTATTTTTTATGGCAAACAAAGCTTTCCTCAATTTGTGTTTATTCAAGACACTTTTTTGGTTTAGCAAAATATCAAAGACAACAACAACAACAGTTCCAACAGCCGGACGAATTGAATTTTGCCAAATCTTTTGATTCTGCGCGAAAAGCTTCGATTATAGATCCTGACCGAGACTTCTGGAGAAGAGTTCCCCACCCGCGTTAGTATTGACATTAAATCTATGAGTGATCACAAGTTTTATGTATTTTTATATTCCAGATGTTGACGGTTGGTATGTATGCTGCAAGTGGGGTCTTATCGCGCCCCTGCATGCCGCCCTCTACTATACAATTCCCGACTGTAAAGTCAAACAGAGATTATTTTTGGTCACATTCTTCATGAGTATAACGTGGACCGCAGTTTTCTCCTATGTTATGGTTTGGATGGTTAGCAAAATCATCTTTTAGATTACTTTTTTACCTAAATTCTCACAGGTTAGTTTGATTGGATTCACTCTGGGCATACCAGACAGCATAATGGGAATAACGTTTTTAGCGGCCGGAACTTCGGTGAGCCTTTTCGTCAATTTGAATCAAAATAACAACCAATTTTGTTAAGGTTCCCGATGCTTACGCAAGTCTCCACGTGGCTAAACAGGTCTGGCTAACAATAATATACTCCAGGGCCAATTCTTATTGACCATAAGCTATTATATTGAAAAATTAGGGTCAGGCAGATATGGCTGTAAGCAATTCAATTGGTAGTAATGTGTTTGATATTTTGGTTGGTTTGGCTCTACCCTGGTTTGTAGAAACTGCAATAGTTGATCCAGGTATATTAATCTAGCATTTATATCTAAATTTTTAATTTTCCAAATTCTTGAATTAAGGTTCGATCGCATATATCAATAGTCGGGGACTGATTTATGCCATAATCCTATTGTTTTTATCACTTCTAATCACAATATATTTGTTTCATAAAAATGAGTGGACATTAAATCCTCGATTAGGTATCAAATGATTAATGCAATCAAATTAAAGTTTAATAAAATGTTGCCATCATAGGATATGCCTTATTGATAACATACGCTATATTCTTGGTCATCAGTGGACTCCTTGAATTTAATCTTTTGGGTAATGATTTAAATTTTATTAAAACACCCATATAATCTAGCTTAATCAATTTTAAATCTATCGAATATCTGTAAATATTTGTTCGAATCAATAGGTTATGTAAACCCTCCGATGTGTGGCGAATGAGAAGACAATCATTTGAAGATTACTTTGGATTCAATGCCAACAATCTGTTGAATTACTTGCAATGAATGGTTTGATTTTTGGTATAGTTCTCGAAAGATATGATTTTTTGTGAATTTTAAGTAATTACTGTCTTATTATAAGTGATGTGACAATCATTTAATCAAATGAATGATAAATCACTTAAATATAATCAATAGATTATGTCGTTTCAAATTTCAATAATAAACGAAAAGTTATTTAAAAATTAGTGACTTTTTTGTGACTAATTGGTTGACATAATCACATAAATGATAAAGAGTCTCTATAATTCATATAATACCTTTCATCTCCTTTTCTGCCAAATAATTAATGTAATATAATATTAATGTTATATTAAAATGCTTTTAAATGACCTAATGGTAAGTTTATATGAAAGTGCATAGAATGCTATGTGAAGACTCATTCAAATATTTAAATTTTATTAAATGTAATAATAATTTGTATTTATATCAAAATGGATTTCCAGTAAAAATTCATCAATTATTGAAAACATTAAAAATTGACGAATACATCATTTCGTTATATTAAGTTCTTTGTGATTCATGTGCACTAGGTCATCAAAAGGTAGGTTTGCTCTTTGGTTTGCTAGTGGCTGATGTTTTGTTTGGTTTAGACTGAATGGATTGACCCGTTTCTGACTTAGTTTTGCTGATCTGTTGTTCAGAAGAAGTATTTATCTTTTCTGGTGATATGTTCGAACGTTTAGAGAGATCAGCTAGATCCTTATTGTTATTATTATCGAGAGGTGAAGGATCTTTACCGGGTTTTGATTCTTCTTCTTTATTGTGCTGGGTGTTGTCCTCTTGTTTTTCAAGTACTACCATAATCCCTATAAGAGAATAATTTAATAAATCAATAGAATAGACATTTGAATACTTGTGAGTCGTTTTTCTTCAATCATTTCGTTTTGTTTTATTACACAAAAACTTTTCAAAATCCTTAAAGAGAGGAAAAAATTTTAAATCACAGGAACTATTCATTAGAATTAATACCAAATCAAAGCGATGACAACCAAAATGACATAAATAACAGCGATTGTAATCCAAATATAAATACTATTAGTGTTCGGCTCTATTGTTGTTTGCGGTAATGTAGTGATAGTCGATGTCTCACTTATATAACCTTCAGTTTGAGTATAGTCTGAACTTTCTTCTATTGACTTATTGTTTTGTTGTAAGGTTTGAGTTGTATTCTGAAATGTGTTCTGAAATGTATTCTGAGTTGAAGTTTGAGTATCTGTATTGGATCCAAAGCCGGGAATATTGGGAATAGATGGAGGACTCACCCTTTGCTGTAAATAACAGATATTTATTGAATATTTGATTATCACAACTCACGAATGGATAATATTTCTGAGATTTAATTAAATTCATAGAAAGAAATAAAATAAAAAGTTTGTAAAGAAATTTAATTTCCATTTTAATACTAATTAGTTTTGAAATTTAAAGATAATTGAATTCAATTCAAATACTCAAACATGAAATTCGAGTTTTATGTTATTCTCGAGAATAACAATAGTTTTAAAACAATTTATTGAAAACTTTTTATTTGGAAACTGAATGAATGAAAACTAAGAAGTTTTGATTTGCAAAACTATGGGATCTATTCTGCTTCGGGTTCAGCGCTTTTTGCCTGTTCAGCTTCTTCAGATGCTTGAGGGGCTGCCTGAGTCTCAGCGGCGGCAATAGCGGCCACATCTCCGAAATCCAACTCATTGAATGTCCTGATTCTGGGCAAAGACTTCTCGTCCGGTTCTAATTTCTCGATATTTTTTCGATGTGTCAGAACCAACACAATAGGCATTCCGGCTTCTTTGGCAGCTAATCCTTCTTTACCAGATTTTGTAAGGAATAGGCACTCTTCAAGTGGTTGTCCAACTTTGGTCGCAATCTTAGTATAGGTTTCCTTACTGTCAAGAGAGCCATCACTGCTGTCAAAGTGTCCGTCGATCATAAGATTGAGGTCTCCGTGAGATGTGTGCGAAAGGAACCTTTTGTTGGCTTCTTTCCAGCCGTTACTCAAAACATAGACTTTGATATTTAAATCCTTCCACTTCTTGAGTTTAATGGCAACATCTGAATAGACGGGTGTCTCGATCTTCTTCTTCTTGTAAGCATTGAACCAGAGATTGAATCTAAACATCTGAATACCCGAAGTCTCTTTCTTCATCTCGAGTGCGGCCAACACATAGTTTGCGACAGATTGCTGTTGTTCGGCGATTGGCGCTTCGGAAGGAGCTATCTTAACAGTGCTGCCTTCCTTAGCCGCCTCTTTGCGCAGCTTTTCCACATCTTTCTTAAGATTCTTGTCGTTCCACTTTTCATTGAGATACTCGTTGATATTGTTCTTCACATACGGCAGAAGAATCTTCTCAATAAAACCAACCTTCACAGCCGTTCCCAACATATCCATTATGATCACTTTTGGCTCTTTTACAACAAGAGTTGGCATCTTTGCTGATACTGTCTTTTATTTCAATAAAATATATTTCAAAACAAAAAACGGTTTCAATTAATTTGAATTTTAGAGAAATTTCAAAACTTAATTGTTATTATTTCGAGCTTTACATCAATTGAGATCTCAATTGTTTAATATTTCAGTTGAGATCATATCAAATATATTTTCAGAAAATGACTTCAATTTCTCCGAAAACAAAGTTTTCAATTGAAGCCATTGACAGACACGAAGAACAGGAACGTTTACAAGAGTATGGCAAAGGAGGCTATCATTATGTCAAACTCGGCGACACTTTCTGTCACAACAGATATAGAGTAATAAGAAAGTTGGGCTGGGGAGCCTTCAGCACAGTCTGGTTGTGCACTGACAACAAATACACTGATTATGTGGCCATCAAAATAGTCAAAGGAAAGAGAAACTATCGGGAAACAGCTCTCGAAGAAATCAAAATCTTATCCAATATACGAAGTGTTGATACCAACGATCCATTTGCCTCTCGAGTAGTTACTCTTCTCAATTATTTCACAATTAGAGGAATCAATGGCAAACATTGTTGTCTTGTGCTTGAAGTGATGGGCGACTCTTTGTACAAATTTCAAACAAGTTTTTACGCGAAGGGAATGCCACTGCAAATACTCAAACGAATAGTGCGACAAATTTTGGAGGGTTTATGTTATTTGCACACAAAATGTCGAATCATTCACACAGATATCAAACCCGAAAACATATTATTGACAATCGATAAGAAAAAAGTAAAACAAATGCATTCAGAGGTCGAAAATCTGATTGGAATTTGTGGTGAATCACAACTACCCGAGAGTTTCGTGTCTATGGCTGCTATCGAAGACAGACAGAGATCTCAATCGTTGCGAGAAAATGGATGCGACAAAAGAGAAGATAATTTATCGAACAAATACCCATCAGATATATTCGATGAAGACTTGAGTGATGTGTCCGTAAAAATCGCAGATTTGGGAAATGCCAGTTATATCGATGACTACAACAAGAATACAATTCAGACTCGACCCTACCGTTCCCCGGAAGTTATATTGGGCTCTGGTTTCGGAACTTCTGCAGATATATGGTCGACTGCAGTTATGGTATTTGAGTTGGCCAATGGCGACCTTATCTTTGATTGTGAAAGTAAAGACAAATATCGTTCAAAAAATGAAGCTCAACTAGCTAGAATTATGGAGATTTTAGGTCCTATTCCTAAGAATTGCAGGAAAGGGAAGCACTACACCAAATATTTCACTAAAAGTGGTCGACTACTCGGTTATGATCGAGTGAACAATCAGTATAGTCTTAGCAATATACTCATCGAAGAGTACAAATGGGAGCCAACACTCGTTAAAAGTTTTGCACAATTCTTGTTACCGATGTTGCAAATCGACCCAAAGAAAAGGGCGACCGCTTATGATTGCCTTTCAAATCAATGGCTTAATATTTGATTCGCAATCATTTTGATAGAAATTTATGTTTTCAAAGAGTCCTGAATTCAAAGTTTATTTGAGTAAAATTGTTTGAAAAACAAAGAAATACCGAATTATTCAGTTTAAAAACTTTTAAAGTTCCTGGATAATTTTTGAAGTTTAAATTACTTTCTAAATTTTGTTTGAAAGTTGTTTAAAGTCTTTGTGTAAATCGAATGTAGAAAATGGCCTGGCTTGCAAACATGGAATACTTGCACTTAAATTAATCAAAAATAGATAAACTTTGACATTCCTTTTGACAAAAATTAAAACAATCCTTCGATAACTTGAGTTTCCGGATCGATATCAATGTCATAAAAGGCAGGTCTAGTGGGAAGTCCCGGCATTGTTGTGATCTGAATGATAAAAATTAAGTCAAATCATTGTCTCAATCAGTAATAGAGCCTGGTACTTCAGCTGCTAAGGGATACAAAAATCCGGCCCCAATTGAAGCTCTTATATCATTGATAGGAAATGTGAAGCCTTTTGGAGCACCTATAAAACAAACTTGATCACTCGTTTGAATTTCCATTAGATTCATTAACCTTTAACGTTAGGATCGTGACTAAATGAAAGGTGAGTTTTGGCCATACAAATCGGTAATTCCCCAAATCCAAGAGATTCATAGAGCTATAAAACTTAATGGATTAGTTGAACTCAAGTATAATGTATTTTACTTTGATCTTATTTCGAGCCAATTCACTGTACGTCACATCTTTAGCGCCGTATATATTGCGGGCAATCGTTTCTATTTTGGACTAAATGACAAACATTAGTAGCTTTTAAACTAAAAGTGGTTTTTTTCACTTCTATTGAATCGTTCACATCATAAGTGAATCTAAAATTCGAAGTATCGGCGCTTTCGGCTGCTCTGATCACAGCTTTAGCCAAATCGACGGCTCCCTCGCCTCCAAGAGCCCAGTGATCTGCGACACAGGCATCAAAAGCTCCACTCTCTTTGGCCACTTTACGAACTAATTGGAGTTCATTTTCGGTGTCAGTGGAAAACTTGTTAACAGCCACCACAACTGGCAGACCATACTGTTGGCTGATTACTTGGATATGTGCTTTCAGATTACACAAACCCTTTTCCAGAAGTTCCAAATTCTAAATAAGATTAAACATTGGTATCAAAGAAAATCAATTTCTAGAATTCACTTCTTCGCGGTATTCCTTTGGAATGGTAGCGCCGGGCGTCACATTGGGTCCACCCCCATGCATTTTCAAAGCACGAACAGTGGCCACAAGAACAGCACAATCCGGAAAAATTCCTTTTTTAAAACAATGAGTTGATAGGATCTATTACTTGAAATAATAATTACCTGAATTTCTTGATTTAATGTTAACGAACTTTTCGAGACCGATATCGGCTCCGAATCCGCATTCAGTCACTAATTTGTATTTTTATTCGTAAGAATGAAAAGATTTTGTAAAACAAATGGACTCACAAACAAACCCTTTCTCTCCAACTAATTCAAGGGCTATTTTATCTGCAATGATCGAAGAGTTACCATGGGCTATATTTGCGAACGGACCTGAATTCAACAATAAATATAAACAAGCACTTGAATTGTCTGTCTATTACCGCAATGAACTAAAACTGGCGTTCCTTCTAATGATTGCATTAGAGTTGGTTTCACCGCATCTAAAGTTTGTATAAATGGGTTTAGACTTTGAGATCATACTTTTTCAAAAATGACCTTTAAGAAGTACCGCAACAGCACCAGACACTCCTAAATCGTCACAAGTTATAGGTTGTGGCGAATTATGTCGGGAATAGGCCACTACTATTCGGCCAATACGTTGTTTAGCATCAGCCAAATCATTACAAAGAGCGAGAATTGCCATCAATTCACTCGCAACCGATATATCAAATTGTGTCTGAAATTGTTTTTTTAGTAAAAATTCAAATAAAATAATGTCACACTTTTCGTGTCATTCCCTTTTCAGTGGGCGCCTCCCCTATTGTTATTTTACGCAAATAACGATCGTTTACATCCATCACTCTGTTCCAAGAGATTGAATCTGGATCAATGTCAAGTCTGGCGAACGCTTTCTTTTGTTCGGCAGTTAATTCATTTGGCGATGAATTTGTAGGAATTCCTAATTTTTCGAGTCTTTTCAGTTGAATTGGAGAAAAGATGCGCTTTTTACCACTCTTTTGAGCAAATTTATTATAGATATAAAATATGAGTTGGGTAATTTAAATACCTTAGAAGGCACTAATCTGGAAAACAGTGCTGAATCTGATTGAGTAGATTCGTGGAAAATTCTGGCGTCAATCGCAGCAGAAACCAAATTATTGGCCGCAGTTATCGCATGGATATCCCCTTTCATTGAACCCACCATTAATTCAAACAATTTAATTGTCAATTGAAATACCCGTCAAATGCAAATTGAATTCATCCATTGGGTTCACCTGAGAATATCCACCGCCAGCAGCACCGCCTTGTAAGACAAGCATATATTATCTTGCTATTAGTCATAAATTGTAAAAACCTTTAATTCCAAAGGTAGGTCCCTGACTGGGCTGTCGAATACATGTAATCACATTTCGTTTGAGATTTGCGCCCAAAGCTTGAGATAAACCTAAAACAGTAGTACTCTTTCCTGGGAGGAAAAAGTAGTCTCAATTCGTTTTATTAATATTTGTTAAGGCTACCTTCTCCTAGAGGAGTGGGTGTTATTCCGGAGACGACTACATATTTTCCCCGAATTGAGTCTTTATTTAATTTTGGAATTTTCCGGGTGATTTTTGCTTTGTATTGGCCATAGGGCTCGTATTCGTCAACAGATAACCCAATTTCCTTGGCCAATTGGTCAACATATTTGCATGGGTGGGATCGGGCTATCTCTATGTCACTGTTTTACATTAAGGCTTTTAATTCTTTTTACTACCAGAAAGTTTTCAAAGTATACCTGGGAACAGGTTGCACCTTGTTCAGTCTCATTATTTCAATGTCCCATTTCGTAGATTGTTGTGCTCTCAGAGCCTATTAGTGATTCAGAAATAAGCTTCACTTTTGGTAAACAAATAATATTAAATCTTTAATATAATAATCAAGATGACATCAAATCTGAACAATTGAAAGTTTCCGTACAAAACAAAGTTTTTTAGGCCTTCCATTGATTACAAGAGTGAGACACTGACTGAGCCTTTGATTATCTTTAAACTTAATTATCGATTCTCAGCAATAATTTGATAATACACTAAAATTCTATCGATTATCACAAAACTTCAATTATTTTTCATACGGTTGAGGCGATCGGCGATAAACTTTGATTCGAATCTAATTCAGAATAATTGTTGCCTTTAGTCGTAAACATTGTATGCATTGAATGCACTTCAAAATAATGAACGGCAGGTGTGCGGAGACTGGTCGACCTCAGGGGAGGGGGTACCTCAGACCAAAAAATCAAGGTGTATAGGGTTATCTTTCAGAAATTTCTGAAGCTCTTCAGAAAAATGCAAAGGGACCAAGGTGAAAATATTTGCCACCACGCTTCGCTAGTCAGTCGGGGTATCTTCTTTACCTCAAATCTTGGGCGGGGATCTGCTCGAGCTCAAAAACTAGAGGGGTATTTGGGCTATAACCCCTTTCCGCACCCTTGACGATTGTCATAACTGAAAGTTAACTGAATAAATGTGAAAGTTTATCGCCGATCGCGTCAACCGTATGAAAAATAATTTAAGTTTTGTGATAATCGATAGATTTTTGGTGTAAGAATAAAAAAAATTGAAATGAAAAACTTATTTTACCATTATCAAATTATTCAATATCTTGATAGTTAAATTTGAAAATTATCGAAGGCAGACCAAATACCACTATTTATAGATTTTAGCTAATCTAAAGTCTACAAAACTTTCTTGTTTAAAAATTTAGTTAATCTTGATCAACTTATGATTTTTTTTTGTATTAATAAGTGAGACATTACTGGAATTGTCTCTCATTTATTCAGTGGGAACATCCACGTGGTAAATAATGTCAAATTCTGTACATTTTTGCGGAAATCCAAGGATAAACAGTTGAAGAAGTTGCTTGAGCAATAATATTTTAATAGTTATGAAACAAAACATAGAAAAAAGGCATAAATTTTCTCAAATTAATGAATAATACCTGGATACAAAAAAATCGACAAAACATTTCCAAATACGACGATTTTGAGTGAGAAAAAGCAAAACAATTTTGTTTTGTTTTATTTGTTAATTCGGATCATTTGAGGAAATTGATTAGTCGTCAGATAACAATACAAGCAAACAATAACTCCAATCAGTTTTTATTCAGAGATATTACAAAAATTTTATTATCAATTCTTTTGCTCGAATACGTCCGGAATAAGTGATAAAAGCGATAAACAATTCAATTATTTATTGCGAAATAATTTTAATAAATTTATTTATTAATTGACTAATAATTTCTAAGAACTCACCGCTTTTGCCGCATCCACTGTATTGCTAATAAGCATAGCCACAGTCATGGGTCCCACACCTCCCGGTACTGAATCCAATTAATTGTTCGATTAGTGTTAGTCAAAGAAATTGTGAAAATGTTAGCGAAAGAAAAAAAATTGAAACCTGGTGTTATAGCGCCGGCAACTTCTTTGCAATCATCGTAGTCGACATCCCCTACAAGTCTAGAACCAGACTTTTTTGTCGGGTCTGGAATTGAGGAAATACCGCAATCGATAACTACAGCTCCTAAAAATGATTATAAAATGAAGGCATATGTGGAATACCATCAAATCAGTGCAAACCCGGTTTAATCCAATCCTTTTTGACGAGTAATGGCTGTCCGATGGCAACTACAAGAATATCTGCTTTTTGAACCACTTCTTTGAGATTCTTAGTCTTAGAGTGACAGACAGTGACAGTGGCATGGTTCCAAATCAAGAGCTGAGCCATAGGAGAGCCCACAATTTTGCTGCGGCCGATCACCACTGCATTTGCACCTGCCACCTGAACACCTGTTTTTTTAATCAATTCCATACAACCATTAGGAGTACATGGCAAGAAACTATCCACACCATCGACCTGTCCGTGCAATAGTTTGCCCGCATTCTCATCTGACAAACTTTTAAATTCAAATCAATATTAACTATTTAAAAGAACTTGGAGACAGACCCGTCAACATCCTTATTAGGAGCGACCAAATTAGTTATCTTATTTGCATCGATAGTATTCTCTGAATCGAAGGGCAGCTGTACTATAATGCCATGAATCGATTTATCCCGATTCAGTTCATCCACTTTTCGAATCAACTTTTGATTGAAGTTTTAGTTATGATTTAATTGTAGTAAACTTTGATTTATACCTCCTTTTCATTTGTGGATTTGGGTAATTGGATGTGTTTGGTCACAACTCCAACAGATTCGGCAAAGTTTTTCTTCATACGAATGTAGACATTGGAGTCCTCTCTGCCGCCGACCTGAACGATGGCTAATACGGGTGCCAGGCATAATTTCTTAACCTCTTGGCGAAGCTTTTCTCTGATTTCCTCTGAGACTTGTTTACCACTAATAACTTTTACCATTTTATTGACGACAGAACTGCTTTCAAAGTATAAAATCAAATAATTGATAATTAAATGTAAGGACAGTAAGTCTGAGGAAAGAGAGTAACGAAAACAGTATTAATTGGAATCTTTTGATAAAAATTATTGATTTATTGGCTAAAACAACAGTTCATAGATTAGATTCTATACAACACTTGAAATTAAGTAATATTTTCACAAATACACCGAAAGTGACAAAAGTTTTTCACAACTTATTTGAACTAAACTCAAATACAACTAAACGACAGAAAATGTATTGAAAGACACGATTGGATGCTATCGAAAGATCAGTTCATTTCAAGGATCATCAGATAAATAGCCAAAACTTGCCTGTAATGCCTCAAACTCCTATACATTTTCTGTTGGAAACGGCTAATTGACCTTCAAATTCAAATTGATCTTTTTATTGAATCTTACAATATTTGATATTTGAAGGCAAATATTTCGCTCATTTCTATGGCTTTACATTTAATTTAAGTTTAGATCAGTTTATGTCTGAATCGATGTTTATTTCATTTGATATCAATTTCTGATTGCTTTCAATACTCATTCAATTAGTTATAAACAAAAATGAACTGAATGTGTAGTCAATGTGTGGAATGTGGACTAAAATGAGCCCCAAGTGTGTGGTCTGTCAGGTCTGGGCTCAGTTTGTTTACGTTGAAAAAGCATAGCATTACATAATTTGTTCAATACTTTTAGAGGTGTTTACTGACGACAATATACAATGTATCGTTTGTGTTAGATAGAAAGTTGACACTAAAGGTACAGTCAAACCCCTTTCCTGGAAATCAAAATTAT
>JAQGCS010001182.1:0-15181 GCA_034702105.1 Fuscozetes fuscipes
AATCATCATGGTATAAGAAATCGAATGATATCACATTTAGGTCTAAACTCAAATTTTCGTTCAGATACTTTATAAGTAAGAAAGAAATCTTGTCATTCAATTCAAGACTTGATCCCTGTCTTCAGTATCCCTAATAGAAACAAATTGAAAATTATTTGATGTGATTTAACCTGTTAATCGACAAATCGGGAAACACTGGTATTGAATAACATAATAGATAATAAATTTAATAATAATTTACCCTGTTTGGTTTAAATAATCACAAATATATTATGCAAAACGCAATATAAATACAAATTCAAAGATTTAAAAACCTTTTCTTTGTATTGAGTGTTAAATCAGATTATTATCTGACAAATTAACTATCAATTAAATGAACCGGATGTAGCCATCAGAATAACATGATTATAAATTGAATTTAATATTTCAGTGAAAAACACTCATTTTGATGTTCGAGTAAATTCTTTCTGAAATGACAAATAATGGCATCCGTTTAGAGTTAATCAAAGATAATACTAATTATGACCAGAAGTGAGACAATCATTAAGTAATACAAAACTAACAGTAAATACATTAATAAAATCAAATATATTATAATCTTTATTGCGAACAATAATTTCAGTGCAATATTCATATTAATATTTAGTGAAATTGACTTTCGCTGACTTTCTGTCAAAATGTCTAAACAGAAGGTAATGTTTGGTCCCATTCAACGATTAGACAATAGATTAGAATTAAAACATTTTTATTACAAAATTGCATCAAACGATTGATCCTATTTTTGTTCTCAGAATACTTTCTTTTTATGTATTATTCGTTTCAATTAAATCAAATGAAAAACATTTAATTACAAAAGAATTTTAGTATTTTTTCGAATTTTATATAATCTGTTAGAAGGGATAATATCTAAGATGGTGCGCAAAATCAATACCAAATGTGATTGGACAATTTATTACATAAAACTAAATGAGGTTGTAGTGAAGAGTTCAAAAAACATGATGTCGTCTCAAAATACCAAATTCTCAAAATACAACTCTTCGTAATCCCATATCTTTTATTTAATTAAAGGATTATAGTTTTGACCCAAAAACACCAAAATGTAAAAAAAAGTTCACAAATTAGTAAAAACACGAAAAAATCAAAAGAAATTTCTTCTTTTCGAAAGCGGTGGAGGTTAGTATAATTAAGCTTAATCAGGAATATGTAGGCCTGATTGTTTTTTATCATTAAAATTATCTCATTTTATAGTGGCCGAACAATTGTTCATGTTCACAATCAAGATAAGATCTGAACTGTATAACGCTTAAACTAAAGTAATTTAATGGTTACTTGGTATTTTGAAAATTTGGTATTTTGGAAGGTAACCAAAAAAACATTCGCTCAGAATTATGAGTATTAAAATTGAAGTGATTTTCATCGACGCTTACAAATCATTACGAATGAATTCCTCTCAATATTCAACTAATTTAAAAAGATTTAAGATTTTCAAAATCAATAGAAATGTTGGTTCGCTCTTATATTAGACAATAAGTCTACGATCAATATCTTTACACTATTCCTAATTGTAAAATATCAGTGAATTCACCATGATGGAAAGTATAAATTCTTGATTTAAGAAGTTCTATTTATTTATGAAATAAGTTCTAGAATGGATATGCTCTTGGCCAACAAAATTAATCAGTTTCTCATCGTTTTTGGTATATTTTTTTAATTTCGAGGAAACTATTATTTTGCTCGTGGGCCTTTCCAAATCTTTCAAATATGGATTTGTGGGAATTTGTATAAACCACTGCTCTTCGATATGAGCTGAATAGTCAAAACAGTTCCAAACGTCTGAATCTTGGAATTTATTATAAGTGAAAATTTATAGTGAAAAGCGAAATAGATTTTGGTATTCATATTATTGATATTTTCCTAGTATTCAAAGGTTTTTAAAGGCTTGTATCATACAAGTTGTATGAGAAGTGGTGCAAATTTTGAGCATGCATGTATTCGTCAGATTAAGCGAAAGTATTTGGTCGTTAGTTTGGAAATAAGCCAAATGACAAAACAATATTTTATGAGATTTGGTCGCATTGGGCCAAACTTTTATGAGATTGTGCACTATTACGAGACTTCCCATTTTGAACATCCCTTTACGAATGGAATGAATGCTTTTTTAATTCCCAGGAAACTATAGTTAGGATTTGAAAGACTATTGAACTCATTCTTCAAATGCTTTTCTGATTATTGGAAAATTCCGACATTTCAGTGAATAATCGGTTCTAAGTCTCTGTTTTTGATTCACTCAAAGAAATGCGAATCATTTTAAGAATTTCTACCAATTATTGCGTTAAACAGAAGTCTCAGTAAATCTGAATAAACGGCAAATTCATTTCATTTGCTCTTAAAAATCTTGGAGAGGAATAAATTGTCATGATAAATTAGTAAATTAGAAAGTTTTGACCTCAAAGTATTGACAAAATCAAAAGACCAGAAATGACACCACTTTTATACTTAAATACTATAATACATCTATGAATCTATGAATCATTACTTTTATACAAAACTTTACTCCAAATGAATAATTAGACGAATCTTTAAAAGATGACTCAAATGAATAACAAAATTCATAACTTCGATAATGAATAAAATTGTGAGTATTTGCAAAAAGGAATGACTTTTTTTGGCTATAAATGACTCTTTCAAATACTTTCAGGCGTTTTGTCAATAAGTTATCGATATTTTACATGATATGTACACCGAAGAGCACTGACAGGTTCTCGAACACAAGTGAAATATTAGCTCTGAGTTAGTCATCATATAATCGAGTCGAGCGACACAATCACTGCTCACAAGTCTTTAGACTGTCTTTGAAAAGGCGTTGAAATGGATCTAAAAATACCAAAACTGTTTAAATTGGTCTTCAATTGTCTCATATTTTGACTCATTTTAATTGATAGCCTATTAATTATATTCAAAGTATGTAAAGTTAATGCCATAGATGAGCACATAGACAAAGAACAGCTCATTTGAGGACTTCATTAGTGACTATTGTCCTCAAAAATTACAAACCGTCTAAAGAATTAAAATCTATCGAAGAATTCTGACCTAAATATCTGATTGACGACTAAATAGTTTGAAAAGAACATAAATATTTGTTTTAAAGGTTTAAACAAATCAAATGAACACATTTATGATCACAATTAGGAAAATGTGTTTTCTCTAAACATTCAAACTCTTGTATTGTAATCGAACTCTATTTTTGGAAAACATTTGATTCAATAAACTTCCGATATCTGAAAATTTAACATTTGATCCCTTTTCAAAGTCAAGTCTATTACGATAACCCACTAATTGTTCGGTAATTTAGAGCTATTTTACTAATTTTGTGTTCGATAGGCTGTTCACAGGTGTTAGACATGAGAGAGGGGTATCTGTTTGCTGTGAGAGACGTGACTTCCGACAGTTATCTGCTTTTGTTTGCAGTGACGGGAATTGGAAATCGCAAACTGTGAGCCACCGATTAGCTGAGAGCCACCACTCCTGGAACTGCCCGGACTAGAGCCACAACAGAGACGAGCGTAGAGTCGGGCCCACGAGTCGATTGTTTTGGCTGACCAAATCCAAAACCCAGAAGTGATCCCAACTATTAAACACATTATATATTTGAGCAAAAATAGGGAATAGTATGGCGTTTCCGGGGAAGCAGAACAGCCACAGTTGTACTGCTTCTGCCAAATGTGCCGATAGTGGTATTCGTATAGATAACAGCCGACCACTACAGTGCCCGGAACTATATATAAGAAAGAGAAAAACCCGATTCTAATCATAAGTTTCTCCAATTTGTCGGCTTTGACTCTCTCTCGCAATAGTTTTCGGATTCGGAACAGCGATACAAATCCCGTGACTAAGAAGAAGAAACCGACGCCAATGTATGTGATGTACGGCACGATCACAAAATACATCAAATTATTCAGATCTTGATTCCCGACATAACAAACGCCAGTGAAAGGGTCGCCATCGATGGCACCGATTCCTAAGATTATCACTGACTTTATGATAGGTATAAACCACGCGAATAAATGGAAGTATTGGGAATAACCAGCGATGCCTTCATTAGACCACTTGAGACCGGCTGATAAGAACCATGTAATTGTGAGCACAACCCACCACACACTCGATGCCATTCCGAAGTAGTAAATCAGAAGAAATACTACGACGCAAATGATAGGCGCCGGACCCGTTCTCTCGTATCGGATGAGAAGACCGTCACATGCGATCGGTTCGTGACCAACATATGACCGGATTATATAACCGATTGATACCATCAAATAACAACCGGACAGGAATATTATGGAACGCTCCGGATAACGGAAGCGCTCCATATCTATGAAAAACGTGATAACTGTTAAACTGGTGCAGACACAACACACCACAGCAAAGATCCCGATCCAAAACACTGCCATATCCTTCTCGGCTTTGGAAAAGAAGACACCTCTGCAGGGCATTAGACAGTTGGCAACCCCTCCAGTTTCGACTCTGTTGTTGAAGCGCCTATCCATGAGGTCGTGCGCTAATATCAAAGGGTGTCTGCACTCGCATTTGCAATCATTCGGATTCAATCCGGTATTAGTACGAGTGCCCGAACCCGTAACGCCAGGTCGGGTGAAATGGTCACCTCTATCACGAGCTTTGGCTGTGGGTCTTCTATTGGTGGGTCGAACTGTCTTTTCTTTGGCTGAGTTAGAGTTGGGTGGAATCGATTCTTCTTTATTAGCGGTCGAACTAATGGTTTTGGAGGGCTGTTCGCCAGTGTTTGTCAGAGTCGCGCCTTTAGATTAATGGTGGAGTCGTTTGTTATAATTATCACAAATCGCGTCAATATATATAAGTTTGAGAGAGTCTTACCTTCTTTTGAGTCCATACAAAGCAACTGCTTATCGCCATAAACTGGCAAATCATTGCAGTCCATGCGCTCAGGCCATGCAAAGCCGTAGTGTCTCATAATTGGAGCGCATCCATGTTTCTGTTCGATCAATCAGTTAAACAAATTTTATTTGCGTTTAATTGAGTCAATGTTTGCTATTTATAAAACTTACGGCACGTTCGCAAACAGAACGACAGGCCGGTAGTCTTCCCTGATAGTCATCCATACATATGGGCGCATACATAGAGCACAGAAAGAACCGCAGGTCATCTGAACACTGAATTTCCACCAATGGCCAGAACTGATGAACTGATACAACAAATGTCTCATTAATATGTGAACTCATTGTTTGGATTTAACATAAAATTAATTATATATTTATCCGACTTTTAGTCAATTAATTATTTTCATAGAATTTCAATCTATTTAATGGTTTTAAAGAAAATAATCGAAAAAATGGAATTTTGAATATTATTAACGAGAATTCCTTTTTCGGAGAAAGCAATCGATTGTATGCTTTAGTTTACAACAAAATAATTTTGAAAAATGGTTCAAACAATTCTTGAAAAAAGTTAACTTAAAATTGAATTTATGTGAAATATGAATACGAAGCTATCATTTTCGACAACAATTACTTTGAGTCCCTGGATATGCATTTCACCCTACTTTGAACAGAGATTTGAGCATGCTTCGTCTTGCAAAGTGAATTTTAGTCAAATCAGATTTTAATTGAATTGCGATAATTTTCAATTCCTATGAACGCTTCAAATCAATTGTTTAGATTTAAAGAGATTCAGATATTGATTAAAGAGTATCGATGTCTCATATTATACACTATTATACACTTTTATGAGTCTTATAAAAGAAGATTAGAGTTACATAATCTGAATATAACTTATATTCATGCAAAATTTACCCACAATGTCACAAGAAAGCTAATTTCTGACCAACTAACTATAGTTTTCTGACCATCTAGTTTTACCAAGCAAATTACCAAAAATGACTGAAAGAATTGCAGCCTTTGAACAGCCGAATCGAGGGTGCTCCTATTTTGCCTACTATTTTAGCAAACCTATAAGGAGCTACTTTGATCACATCAAACATTCTAAGAATACCCCACAAGGCTAACACTGATTAAGAGTGACAAGATGATTGCATGAAAAGGATTCAATGATTTAAATTATTTGCAGGGATCTATTGAATGCGATGTGAGGATAAACTCAATGAACTTTAAATTGTGTCCGTTATTGAAGATAGAGATCTACGACAAAATGAAATTTATGTGACTATAAATTGAAAAGAGCCTTGCTTAGTGCATCTTTCAGTAAATTAATAGAAAAGGTCGGAATATGATTGAAGTGATTTCGATAGATTAGGAAAATTGCGAGCAATTGATTCTATAAAATGGATGTGAATTATGTTTTGGTGATTGAATCGGCAAAATTCAAAAGAAAACATTTGTGCGAACTTTCAATTAGACTCAGCGGGGAATATGAGCTTTGAATCTGTATTTGAAGGTCTTTTCAATTCATGACATAATTGTTTGGACAAACTCTACGAAACGGATTCAATGCTCTCCAATACATCTCTCTGTTTAACGTTCAAAAGCAGGGGATGGCTGTCAGGTGTTTGGGTCACAACTGGTCATCACATTAAACAACAACAGAACTGACAACTCATTAATCAATGGAGACATTCAACAAATCTAAGCCATTCAATGACTAACCAAACAATTATCGCAAAACTAAATTCAAACACTAATTAGTGACTAATGATGTCTTCAAATGAACATTATATCAAAATTTAGCATAAAATTGATTATAGGCTTAACCCAATTGGAGTCCGTCACGACATTACTGTTGCCATTATCTTAGGTTTTAACTGAGCCCATAATTTAGTAATTATGAGACCGCAGTAGTCAAACCTATAGCACATAAGAGTTCATAAGAGTTGTGCAATAAATAGGAAAAGCGCTCAAAATATTTTTGTCTCATCACTAATGCGAAGACAGTGTCGACTGATTTATACATTTATGTATTGTTTACTAAACTTTTTGGTCTTTCATTAGGCTATTTGTGGGTCTGTTAGCCCTCTGACAGCCTTCTCGACAGAGCTGTCAGAACACAGATAGAGAGAGGACCTGATGTATGTCTACTGTGCTCTGAATGCCTGTTGTTTGCATTCAATCATTATGGAAATGTATGATTATGGAAATGGAGATACCTTCGAGACCAGCCTCCTCCTGGGTGTCGTGGTGGAACTGGTTGGGCATAAGTGTGTAGTTATATCCGATGCCTCTACACATCGGAATACTGATCTCTTCGCAGTGCTGTCGGTCACACCGGACACAACTCAAACATATCATTACAAACAAAATCACAAACATTTTGTTTAATTCCATAGAAATAGAGTTCGTATCACAAGAGGTGCCGATCGCCAGCACTTCCCTTCTTTTGTTCGGTTTGGCCGTCATTTCAATAGTTTCACAACAATTAGTAAATCTTTAAATCTTTTCTTCGATTTTTCACTTTAAACACAAAATCGATTCAAGTGTTGACTAAAACCAATGTTTGTCATCACAAGAGATATCGATATCTATATATTTGTTGTCTTTTGAGACCAAACACTGGATTTCAAAGAACTTGAGTCGTAAACATGTATTTGATATATGAGAAGAAGATATCATTCTTTTGCAAACCATTTGAAGAATGATTTTCTGGTCTCAACAAAACAGTTAACGCATTAAGAGTTAAGAGTTGAATGTCTTCAGCGTTTTGTCCAATAGTGGAGTGAATCCGAAGCCAGTGTTGGCTCAGATCACGACTACAAGACTAGAATCCCATTGAAATCAATAACACTATTGATTCAAAGCAATCGATAAAAGCATCCAAACTCTCAACACTTCCGCCATCTCTCGACTAAACACACAATCCTTTTGTGAGACAATTGTTTGAATACTTTTGACAAAACTTGCTTTAAATTAATCTTTTCTTTTATAGTTTATTTTGAATAATTTATCATGACACTTTGTTTTCATTTACTTCTTTCATGTTAAGTTTTTCGTTAAATGTTTGTTAAAATTAATGCAAAAATTGGTTTTCATTTGAAAAAATAGAGTAATTGATTGCAAACTGTTTAAGAAGTGCCAAATTCATATATCTATAGCTCAAATGGTCAGCCGAAATATTAATGGCAATCATAACACGTCCGACAAGTTTTCTGGTGTTCCGCGACTTCTTGAAGATCTGCACAAATTATCGGAAGATAGGGAGACATCGGACCTTCTTTTTCTTGTCGGACGCGAAGAGACTCCTATTTATGGCCATAAAATCATATTCAGAGCCCGGTTTGTGTTCTCACCAATTGATTCACTTCTGAATTCAAATATATTTTTCAAATGATTTCTTTGATATTTGGATACAAACGAATCGATTGTCTGTTGAAATATCGATTCATTCCTTCACTTATACTCTAAATCTAAGAAGTGATCCAATAAATTGTATTTTCTTCTCACAGATGTGTGAGTTTCCAAAATATTAAAAGGGGTGAAGTCTGTAAAGTTCCTGGAACTACAGTATCACCAGCTTCACAGGGAAGTCCTAACCTAATAACAAGTGGAAGGTTTGAAAAATGGGGTATTTTTTTTAATTTTAATATTTTTTCAATGATGTGATAAAAGTGTAATTCGATGGCCACAAGCAAAGGCTGAGGTCGTGCGGGAAGTGGTTATCTACGTTTATACGGGAAAGGTATTGAATTTGAAAAAGAGTTGACTTGTAATCAAAATTTTTATTGGAATATCAGATAGTATTACAGGACTGCAATGTTTTCGAGTCTCTCGTAATTGCGGGTGAATTGGGAATCGAGGAATTGGTTCAGTCGTGTGAAGAACATATAAAGAACACAATATCAGTACACAACGCCTGTACTTTCCTCTCCACAGCAATTAAATTGGAGGCCAGAATTCCAGGTCTCGTATTTTTTTGAGAGAATTTTATAAATGTATTAAATGAATGGAAACTCAACAGAGAGTAAAATTGGTTTCGTTGACATTTGCACCGCTTTTATCGGCGATAATGCAGTCGAATGCGTTAAAACGTAATTTCATTTCAAACTCAAATTTAATTCAATACTGACTTCAATTTCTTACAAAAGGCCCGCATTTCTTAATCTATCAAAAGAAGCGATCATTCATTTGATTTCTTCGGATTACGTGAGTATTAGAATAACTTTTGGAATTCAATCTAAAACTGATGTCTTTGTGGCCAAAGTTGGCGTTGGATGAGGCGGACGTTTTCAGGGCTGCTCTTAATTGGGCCAAACATAAAGCAGGTCTAAATTCATATTATATTACCGTATCCTCTGTCATATGTCAGAAGATACGGCACACTTACGACCAACAAATTATTTAACAAAATTCACTCAAATTCAGGAGTTTTGCAGCCGACCCATCACTGGACTGAAGAAGAGAGGGCACGTATTTGTCAAGTAAGTTCTCTATCGAGTCATATCAAGTCATTTAGTCATTTCCGATTTGATAGCAAATGTCGGGGGTTATAAATCACATAAGAATTCTACTCATCGATAGTCAAGTGTTTGCTGAAGAAGTAGAGCCAACGGGTGCCGTTCCAATCGAGATATCTCTGGAAAGATATCGTTTCGCAGCGCTTCCCAACAAATTTCAGAATTCAGAGGACAAGAGAATACAACCTCGCACATCTTTAAAGCTGTTTCAGGGCTCACAACTGTTGACGGCTGATAAGACTCAGTTTCAATCGATTCTTAATTCGTGGTTTGGATCACCGAAACAGAACTGGAAGCTTATATATCGAGCCTCAACTCATGGCTATTCTGCGGAGGCTTTCCACCAGTACTGTGACGGACACTCTCCCACTTTCGTAGTGATTTTAGGCCAAAATGGTAATCTTTGTGGTGGATTCAGTGATGTAGCCTGGGCTCAAACTAGTGCCAATCGGGGCCGTTATGTGGCCTCAGAGAACGCTTTCCTCTTCACTTTAATCAATGATTCAGACATTCCTCCGACAAAATTCGAAATCATAAAAAAGATGTTTGCGATCGCACACCACTCAGATTATGGCCCAGTGTTCGGCGCTGGAGCTGACCTCTCCATAGCAAGCAATTGCAACACTAATTCGGACTCGTATTCAAATCTTCCGCACTCTTACGACGGCGACAGTGCGTCAAACACTGTACTAATGGGTGACTACAACTTCACAGTAATTGATTACGAAGTGTTCGCTCCCATCGTCTGAATTGTTGCCAACAAATACTTAAATCATTTGAAGTTAAACTCAATTTTTATTATTAAAATAATAAATTATTTTTGATATTCATTTGCAGTCGATTTCAAAGACTGTCCAATAGATTGGAAATGACTTCAATACACTTACCAGTAAAATGAGATGTGTCTGACAAATGTCATCAATTGATACCTCAATTGTCAAACAGTTTCACCCTTTGCCACTAGCATTGTTTCAGTTTAAATGTTTGTGTGATGAAAGGCGAGAATCAAGTAAAGAGTGATTTAGTGGTCTGTTTTGGTGTTCAAAATCACATTAAATGATATTCAAAGCCATTTATGGATTGAAACAAATCTAAAAGCAATGCGAGTCTAATGTTGTGTTTGTAAACAAGTGATGAAATCTGATTGGCTCTCATGTGTTGCTCACACTCACAGGCAGTGACACACATGAGTGCATGGGTTGAGTCACTCGTCACCGAAAGGACTCAATTGACACAACTTACTAATCACTGCACACCTAGTGAAGGGGTCGTCCAAATACTGATTAATATGTAATGGAGTTTGTGACAAATGCTGTAAATATTTATCCGCATTAAAAAAATTACAGCAAATTGTAATGAAAGTGACGAAAGACGTGTCAATCAATCGATACTTTAATTAAATACTTTTGCGATTAGTTTACAATGAATTTAATTAATAGTTTGCAATGAATTACAATCAAACGAATCACAACTCAATTTTAATCAAATGTTTTGACGAATCAAACATTTGAGTCATTTTTGAGGTACACTTTTGACTCATCACTCAATTGAATCCCAATTTAATGGCAAATACTATCTTTACTTAAATTTAGCGATGATTTTATGATAACTGATGACATACGACAAGTGGTTCACTAAACATATCATTTATCTCTCGAATAATCAAAGAATTAACTAATTTTTGAATGTCTTCATTACTCAACAAAAACTGGTCAACAAAAACAAATAAAGGTTTTCATGTCTTTAATTGTATTGAAAATCAATTGATTCTTATTTTCTTAACAGAAGACAAAAAATGCGAACAAAAGTCATATTCAAAGTTACAAAAGTTGAGGAAACGGTTGAGTCTAAGACTCGAAAAATTCTGTAAATTTTTTTTAATCAATTATTTGATTGCTTTTATTTGATTGAAATGCTTTTATTGATAGCCCTCTCCAGAGAAGAATTACCCGAATTTCATAACGAAAACGGGGTATTAATTGCATTCATTAATACTTATTCATTAATAAAATGTTTTTTTGTTTAATTATCCAAAGAATGTCGAAATCACTCGAATCTCAATGAATGGAAATTATTTGAGTAACGAAACGATTGCTTCGAATTCAAGAGATTCTCAATTATTTAGTGACATTAGAGAAGAAAAATCAGAGCAAACGAATGGTATTTAATCAATATTTTTATTAAATCTAAATTCAAACAATTTTTTCGTTTTGTTGACTATTCTTCGAAAAGATAATGAATCCGTCAATGAGAACAAAGACGATCAAATCAAGACAGAGAGCCCACCACCGGAACCGCCCCCACGTACTTCCTCTTTCAAGTCAAGTAATCCCGAAATCGATAAAAATGCGTCCAAACATTCCGTCGACAATAATCTTAATTCTGATTCAAATGAACCCCAAATCAGTAACAATGAGACGAATACAACAAAACCGAGTTTTATGCGTCCCTTTCACTCAAAACAATTATTGTCTCGTTTGAAAAGTCGCCCCAAATCTGATCTTTTAGTTATGAATTCAGATAACTTTCCGGTTCCGATCGCAAAGTCCACCCGATATTCAACCATTGATTTCTCCGTAAGTTTCCAAACAAATGATTTAATTTAATTTTAATCTGGTTTCTTAAGAATGTGTTATCTTTTGGAAAAATGGAGTCTTATGTCAAATTAGACCAATTAGGAGAGGGTTCATATGCCACTGTCTACAAAGGATTCAGCAAGTAAAACAATAGTTTGGTTTACTTATAGAACATATTTATTTTTGCTTACTCGTTTGTTTAGTCTGACTAATAAAGTGGTTGCACTCAAAGAGATTCGATTGCAAGTGGAAGAGGGGACGCCATTCACTGCTATTAGAGAAGCATCACTTCTTCGCGGTCTAAGACATGCAAATATCGTAACCCTTCACGACATCATTCATACTAAGGATTCGTTGACTTTTGTCTTTGAATATGTGGTCAGTTTTAGACGTTTAATATCATTTCTATTCAATATATTTCTCAATAGGACACAGATCTGAGTCAATATTTGGAGCGACATTCCGGTGGTCTAAACCCAAAAAACGTTAAATTATTCTTATTTCAATTATTTCGAGGTCTTTCTTATTGCCACGAAAGACAGATATTGCACAGAGATTTGAAACCTCAGGTTTGAGCCTTTCGTTTGCAAATTGTAATCATTTTTATGCGAAAATATTGTCTTTTAACAGAATCTTTTGATCAGCGATTCGGGAGAACTAAAACTCGCAGATTTCGGTAATTAAATCAATTGTTTTATTCTTTAATACAATAATATCTCGAATGTTAGGTTTGGCCAGAGCTAAGTCCATCCCTTCGCATACATACTCTCACGAAGTGGTAACACTATGGTATAGACCACCCGATGTCTTATTGGGCTCAAGAAATTATTCGACATCTCTTGACATTTGGTTTGTATTGATTCGATTTATTACTCAATTTATTAACTCTAAAAATTGTATAAATTGTTTGAAGGGGTGTAGGATGTATTTTCATTGAAATGGTTTGTGGCGGCCCTGCATTTCCTGGAGTTAGGGATCCTTTCGATCAATTGGATAAGATTTGGCGAGTTTTGGGAACTCCCGATTCTGAGTATTGGCAAACTTACGATTCTTCGCATAATTATAAGAAGGGTAAGCTTTTGCTCTAATTATCGTTCGAATGAGAACTGAATTTATGATTTTCAGGTCACGTCTCATATCGAGCACAAACTCTGACTCAAGCGTTTCCAAAACTGTCGTCAATAGCTTTTGGTGAAGATTTGGCGGAACTGTGCCTTAAATTAGAGCCTAAGCGGAGAATTTCAGCAAAAGATGCGATGAAACACAAGTATTTTTGTGATTTGCCTCAACAGGTGTTCAGTATAGCCGACAGTAAGTGATATTTCTCTCAATTAAATAATATTTAATTTGATCTCTTAATCAGATGTATCGATATTTCGTGTTTTGGGCTGTTCTCTGAGTCCCGAAAATAACTTTCCGCTCAGTGTTATGAAAGCGGCCGCAAAACTGCGTCGATAGGAAATACATTACATTTATGGCAATCCTTTGCAATAAACTCTATTAAGTCATTTGTCGAGTGATTTATCGCTTTAATGAAAGCGATTCCAAAGAATATTATTATTAATTACATAAAAGTGTTTCTCGAAAATCGTGGTTTCGTTGAAGTGTAGACTGTTTTACACCAATTTTTGACATTTTCTTCCAAAGGATTTAATTAATATATTTATGAAACACTACTGAAGACATTAATAGACTCGCATTGAGAGCAATATTGACACAAATTTCTTAAGAATTTCAATTGAATCACATTTTTATATATTTGACTAAGAAGTAATTTCTATTTGAATGTCATTTAAGTCACATTACATTCCATTATATGATTTGTTTGATTTGTGATTAAGTTATACTCATTTATTGATTTGTTTTCTCAATAGTTTTGTTGTTTTATTTATAAAAAGATCTAATATTTAATGTATTTCTAATGCTTTATATTTTTATGTCTGATATTTATTGAAAAATTATTTACTCATATATTCTGTCAATAATTGGAAGGAAATTGAATTTTAGTGCAAATAATTATCCGAACACAAAGTGAACTCATTTCTGTTGTTTGAGCCCTCATTTGTACATTTGTTTTGAGTTCTTCTCTCAAATAAAATATTTCGTTTATCGTCACAATTGTCAAGCATTTATTTAATAAGCATGCTCTTTTATTCATATATCCACTTTAGACACAAACAAATTATATAATTCTTATCATTCCATTAACTCATTCATACAAATATTGAGTTTTCAAGTACACTTCAGCAGCAAGGATGGCCAAGGGGGTAGGCCTCCTACCCCGTAGAGTAAAAAATTTCGGGCTTACCCGCCTAGAATTGTTAAAAATTTGACATTACAGGTATACCCCCGAGCGAAGCGATAGAGCAAATTTTCGGTGAAAAACCACCCCCTAGACCCTCCATAGAAAAAATGGTGAAAAATCACCGCCTAAAGCCGCCAAGCTTGGCCATCCCTGCTTCAGCACCATTCTTATCAACACCCAATTTTCACCATTCCCATTTTATTAACCAATTTTCGAAAACATTAATAGAATAATAGAATTATTGTTAATTTAAGACCTATTTTATCACAATTTTTTTATCAATCTTTTTGCTCTAACCGATCTGCTTGATAAAAATGGCATCGAACTGTAATTAGGTTTTATACTTATAGGACCTATGATATAAGTTCTTGAGAAGAATCGAATGCTTTTAATATTAGAAACGAAAACGAATTCAATCTTAGAATAAAAACAAAAGAATCTTATTCTTAGAATTGAAAAGAAAATATAGAAAAAATGTCACAAAAATTACCAAATTATGATTTGTTTGTGATTACGAAAACGAGGAAAGGAATAAAATCTGTAAAATAAACGTTTCAGAAAAAATAATATGATTAGGAGACAAATTATATAATATTAAAGAATAACACGAACTTGGAAATTTTGAATTTTATAAATTTGAAAAAGGGCTAAATAGAAACTATTAAAATTTTGTCACAACTCAACTCAACCTAAAATTTCTAAAATTGAATGCAATTTATTCGAATCAAAGCATTTTGAGCACAAATTTTGTGTTTAAAGTCACGAAAATTAGTTTTGCGAACAACGAAAAGCAGCCCAACCTCTCTGTGAGCCTCCGATGGAATCAGGGGTGCGGAAGGGGGCTATAGCCCAAATACCCCCCTAGTT
>JAQGCS010001183.1:0-15175 GCA_034702105.1 Fuscozetes fuscipes
CCTCAAATCTAAAGGGAGGGTCTCGTCGGGACCAAAAACTAGGGGGAGTATTTGGGCTATACCCCCCCCTTTAGCCCCCTGGTATAACCCCTCGCTGCCAAATGCCGCTGGCAAATTTTTACCTTACCCTTTGTGTTTTTCGGTAAATTCTTGGAAAAACTATCTTCCTAGATCCTAAACAGGTGCTTGGTTTAATATTAAAAATAAAGTGAATCTCTAAATTAAGTCTCATTTGTTTTTGAATCTACTGACTCTTACAAAATCTCTATTTCTAGGTTCTGTTGTTAAGGTATTTACATTTCGTAGAGATTGACAAGGTTCAGGTTCATTATTTGATCTGTATAAAATCAAGTTCATTATATTTAAATGGGTACACTTCCTTTTAAATGCTTTATTAATTATCTCAAGAATATCAGCAAAAATAGTGAGAAAACTGAGACCTAACCACATACCCAACAGTCCCCCAAAATCACTAACAACTGTCAACAAGGTCATTTTTTGTAAATGAACTAGCTTTACATCTGGTAAACCGTTGGGTCTCAAAGAAATATCTGTATTCCTGGACCAAAGGTTATTCTTATTTTTAAAATTATAAGATTTGCTATTATCTGTTCTAGTAATTTGGAAATATCTAAAACTACAGTCCTTTCGACATTCTGTGAAACATTCTAGCTGAACTATCGGGTGGTAACCATTATGAGATACATTGCAATCAGCGTCCTTTTGAATGCTCCACTCATTAGTGTGCTTGAAAAATTCTTTTCTCAAAAGAGAATAACCAAATAATTTGCTGGAATTAAAGTGGTGGCTCATCTTTCTGTGATAGCAAGATGCAACACAATCAGACCTCATATTGAAATTAGCATATTTATAGTCTAGGTCATATTCTACACAATCAGTATCGAAGCCATTTCCAAGAAGTTCTGTATTTATTTCTGAGTATTGAATATCATGAAATTCATCAGTGTTCAATTTAAGATCATTTCCACCAAGTGCGATAATCGGCAGTGTATTTGGTGAATGGATAGAAAATAAAATCTTTTCAAATTGGCTAGGTGGAAACCAGGTATAATTATAGTTTACCATTAATAGCATGAGTTGCAAGTTAATTTTAATTTGTCTCCAATACTGTTGTAATGCACTGAAATACGTAAAGCATTTGTTTATGGAATTACTCAGAATATATAGACTCTCTAAACTCTTTTTTACTTGATAAATATTATCAACATTGAATCTCTCAATGAACTTTTCATTAATAGAGCCTTTTGTAATAATTCCTTGAAGATAAACATTGATAAGTTGACTAGGTATGCTAAGCTCTTCAAAAATGTAATAAAGGTCGTACGTTGAATTTTTACTCCAAAATGTTCTTGTTGAATCAAAATAGAGACTTTCTAGTTTCTCATTATCATTTATACTTAACGAAACCTTATCATCGTTACTCTTGGTCAACTCACTATAATTAATGAATGCTTGCATATATATCTTGTCATGTTTGCTCAACTTCTCAAAATTCAAAAGGTTCTGGTAGCAAATTGTCACTGCTGGAATTGCATTAATATGAATTCTACCCACAATCATATTGACGACAGTCTCTCCTTTTAAATATTCCGTCAGAAGAATGAGAACTTGGATACAAAATGACACAATGCATATAATAGTAAAAATAAGCTTGCAACACTTTTCTAATTTCATTTTCTCATAAATTATGATTCTCTACGAAATGACTACGAATCGAATTTGTGCGGAATATTTTAATTAAATTATTAATTTATTAGTTAAATATTAAGCAAGGTCCAACATTTATTAATAATAACAAAATGCACTTTACATTGATTAAAAGTAAATTTAATTATTTATCAATTAAATATCAAATATTGAAATTATATAAAAAACAGCAAGATGTACAATTTTTTACAACATGTACAACAAGTAGATTTGTCTTGAATCAATCCAAAGTAATATTTATTGTGTACTTTATGAAGTGAAAAGTGCTTTTAGGCGAAACTCTAATCAAGCAATGCTTTGGATTCGTAAGACTTTGTGTGAATGCGAATGAACTCGCTCGTTATGTAAAATAATTATTGTAAGGTTTGATTTACAAAGTTTTTTTTAACACAAAGATGAGGCGAAACACCACTACTTAATGAAGAATTTCCTAAATTAAATAAAAAAAAAGTAAAGCATAACAAGGGTGTTGCACTGCTCATTTAGTATCAAAATAATTCCATAAATAGTAAAGAAGAAAAAAATTATTGAAAATTTAAATATTTTTGACTTTACTTTATATGAAAAATGTAAATAAAAATAAGAGAAAATTAATACATTTGTGACGCAAAACAAAATCGATAATATCTTTTCAGTATTGAATTCAAGCGATAAATATATTCACTAAAATGTTTTAAGCAAATGATTTAAAAAATGTGACCTTCGCACAAATGATTCTTTTAACCGGAATAGCAATTTACTCAAATTCCAATTAGTAAGTGCCAAGGTCATTGATATGGGATTGCCAAGTAATATGATGGTTACCAGTTATACTCAATGACAAATTTACCATAATTAAGTGTTAATAAACTGAGTGTTAATGAAGCAAAAATTCTGATATTTTGCTCAGATTCTATATCTAGCACAAAATGATTATCAATCAAGTTAAGATAAAAAAAAGAATCTTTTGAAAAAATAAGATCCAATGAGATTGAATGACGATTTACATGAGACGTGCTTTGTATAAATGGTTTACCCCCTGGCTATCAGAGGATACTCTAATATAATAATAATATTAATTAGAGATAAAAATAAAGTTTTGATTTTTAAATCCTTGACATAAAATACAGAACCAGTTCTACAAAAAGAGTTTCTCAAAACTGATGTCAATTTATATCTCAAGTTATGTGTGAATCGAAATGAATAAGAATTTGATAATAATATCGGCATTAATTGTGGTGGGTTGCTTTTGTGTTGGTCTTATTGCATGGATAGCTGTCTCATCTTCTTCTGGTGAGTTTAACATAATACAATGTAAATTGAAGAAATTTTTGAGTGACTCCATTTAAAAGATGAACTTCAAACTAATGTTCTAGCACAGACAAACTTTTCCAATTATATTAGAAAAAAGCAAAGCATTTATAATTTCGTTGATTTTCTATGAAATGTGTAGTTAAGTAAAAAATAAATAAAAGTTACAAGTGATCATTTAGCTTATAATAAATTTGAAAATCCATTTAAATAAATAGATGAAATAAATATAAAATAAATAAATTGATCTGGACAGAAAATAATTAATAGCCAGAAATAGTGAAATACTCAAAAATTCTAATTATATGAATCAAATGTTTATTAGGTTTTTCATTACATTTATGTAATAACTGTAGTACTGTATAAATAATTTTATTTTTACATTTTTCACCAAGCAGATGTGCCCTACCCTCTCATCAAATTGAACGATGGAAAACTTATGCCGCAAATTGGCTTCGGCTGCTGGAAAATGGAAGATCCAATTGTGAGACAAGCCGTCAAAGATGCCATCAGTGTTGGCTACAGACATATTGACACCGCCTGGAGATACAAAAATGAGAAGGGTGTCGGTCAGGGACTTAAAGATGCTTTTGATGAAAAAATTGTCAAAAGAGATGATATTTTTTTAACTACCAAAGTTTGGAATACATTTCATGGGCGGGAACTCCCCATTACCAATATTAATGAGTCACTTAGAAATCTGGGCCTGCCCTACGTGGATTTGGCTCTAATTCATTGGCCCACAGGATTTAAATCTGGAACGGGTGAAGAGTACCCTAGATATCCCAACGGATCAACCATACCTTATGAGACACCTGATCAAAGCATAGAAGAAACATGGAAAGGAATGGAAGATATGCATAAAATGGGACTGGCCAAAAGCATAGGTGTTTCTAATTTCAATATTCAACAGTTAGAAAGAATATTAAAGGTGGCCTCAATTAATCCTGTTGTGAACCAGGTAAACATTGCATTTAGTTATTATTAGAGTGTTTCTCATAAACTACTTGATTAGTTATAATCAGTTTAAAATATATTAATCCAGTACATTAAATTTAATTAATTTTGTGTTTATACTAATATGAGTAACAAATTTATAAACAAGTTTATTATTTTTCAGATCGAAATTCACCCGTTTTTAGTTCAAAATGATCTTGTAAACTACTGTAAATCACACCAAATCGCAGTGACCGCATACAGTCCTTTAAGACAAGCAGATAAGGAGTTACTCGAAAACCCAATACTCTTGGAAATTGGTCAAAAATATAAAAAGACTGCGGCACAGGTAGCCCTTCGCTGGCAAATCGAAAGGGGTATTATTGTGATCCCAAAGACAAGTCGTAAGACCAGAATGATTGAAAACTTGGACATTTTTGATTTCAAATTGACCAGAGATGAAGTCTCAAAAATTTCATCACTCGATGCTAAAAAACGTCAAAACGATATTCCAGGAAATAAAGATCACCCTGACTACGCATTTAACTATTAATTAGCCTCTTTTAAAAATTAGACCATTTATATGCTTATTAATTGTTACATAAAGTTGTATGCTAATTTTTTAAAATAAATTAAGTGATTTATAATTGTTTTTTAAATTTATGCAGAGGTCATTTCTAATTAGTTTGGTGAGCTTGGAGGGTTTCCTAGAGGGTAACTCGCGAGGTTTAGGGCGTGATTGGATCCTTCTTTTTAAAGCCTTAATAATGTGATAAATAGGATCTAGATCCAGATGTCTAGATGTTTTAAAATTTTATTATCATTTAATCTGTTTATTGAATCGAAACATTTTAATCTGGTATCAGATGTTTCATTTACAAAGTATTTTAAACTTTCTTGGACAATATTAAATTTTTATATAAATTCTATAAATGGTTAAAGAACATAAATAAATACTATTTCACTACTATCTGAACAAGTATATTTTTTGCGAAATAATTACTGACTTTTGTGATTACTTGTGGCTATACCCCGTTCCCCACCTCTGTTTGAAGATTATTTATTTAGTCACGAATTACATTGACTCTTCTTGGTATTCTTAAAAATAAATTAATTTGAGAAATGTTACAAGGCCTATTTATAAATATTGGATTAATAAAATTATTTTTAATTCTTGCTAGTATTATTTTAAATTGGTTAAACTTAAAAACCTTATTGATAATTAATGAAATCTCATCAAAAATGGCCAGAATAGAGAGGCCTAACCACATGCCTAACAGTCCACCAAAATTACATACAAATGATGTGAATGTTGTTTGTGGTAAATATTTGATCACAACATCCGGCAAATGACTATGAGCAATTTGAATATAAATTGATTTGTTTGTCCTGGGTGGATCGTACATACCTTTCTCGTTCAATGAAAAGTAGGAAAACTTACAATCTAGCTTACATTCTTGTTCACATTTTCCAAGAACAATAAAATTTTTACTATTAACGCATTTATTCCAGCGACATGATGTCCATAGTTTATTGTGAGCTAGCAATTCATGCCTCATTAAAAATGAACTAGAACAGCCTTCTACGCCACATAAGATTTTTATTCTATTTCTATAACAAGATGTGATACAATCGTATCTCATATTAAAATTCGCGAACTTATAGTTCAAATCATATTCAAAACAATTTGTGTCATAACCACTGCCTAATAGCTCGGTATTAATTTGAGAATAGTACAAGTAGTATCTAAAGCCTGTACTCATGCCTAGCATGTAAATACTATTGGGTAGACTGTAAGGTGAATGCATGAATATGAGATAGTTGCTCAGGCTTATTGGAGAGATTTGAGGATTATTATAAATTTCTATAATAAAGTGACTTATTTTCATCTTGACACTTCTTGAATTATTCTTCAAAATACTGTTATAGGTGAAACATTTTTGAAAATTATTATAGTAAGATAGAACACTTTGTAATGTCTGGTCCATTTTTGGGGTTACGTCTATGAATTCATTGTTAGAAAGGCCTGCACCATAAACTTGAATATTTATTAATCTTGACCCATTTTCTGAATTTATTGCAAAGTTATTCGATATATTAAAAAGCGACAAGTTTGAATTTAATAAGTTCTTTTTTAGTGAAATATAGAAATCTTCAATATATTCGATAAAGTATGATGTTAAATTATTTGGACTTTCAATTATTGTTTTTGCATAATACAAATAATCAAGCACACCATTATTATATTCTATGAGGTCAGCCACTCTTGGATATTCTTCATATTTTCGAATTAAATTTAGCATTGATAACCATTCACTTGTACAAATAGTAATGGCAGGAACAGGCTCATTTTCAAGTATTCCGAGATTTATATTCACTATTGTTTTTCCACTTATAAATTCAATTAAAATTATATGAGTTTGATATATTAGACCACATAAACATAACAATGGCAGACAATAATTTAAAAATGTTCGAACAAGCATCATTTTGAATGAAATTAATTTTTGAAATTAAACATATTCGTCATTTAAAAATGTTTTCATCAAAATGTGTCTTATTTTTTATGGCAAACATTTTTAATCAAAATTTATTTTGACAAATATTTGTTTATTAAATGATTACTTTATTTTCAAACCATTATATATAATAAATAGCATTGAAATGGTGAAATAAATTATATGTAATTACCACGCGCTTTAATAATATAAACTGAATATATTTTTATTACAGTTCTTCTTCAAATAGTAGGTAAGTCTCAATCATTAAAGTAATGAATGAATTTCTATAAAATAATTTACACATTTTCTCATTTTTTTTAATTGAAGTAAAGTTGAGTTTATTTAAACATATGATCAAAGTTTTAATACTTTTGTGATTTTTATTTAATATTATTTTCAATAAAATTGACAATTATTAGTACATTTGATAAAGAGATAAGCAACATATTACATGTGTATAAGTATGATAAATGGTTAAAAAGCGTACATACTATTTCCTTACCATCTGCACAAGTACATTTTTATTGATAAATAATTAAGGACACTTTTGATTACTTAAAATCATCTTTTATTTTATAGCATTTCCAATAATAAAAATAATTAATTTGTTTTCAATGCAAAACACTTGAATTCATACATGGTATAATAATTATTGACAACAAAATAGTCCATTATTTTGTTTATTGTTTAGAATTTGCAGGTATATTTTATTGATTTTCAACAAAACATTAGAATAATTTAGAAGAACTATTATGGTACATTTTAAATATTATAAATAATCAACTGGTATTAGATGGTTGTGGCTAATTGGTCTAGTATGTTTTGTGCTTAATTGGTCTTTCAATCTTGAAACTTGGTCCTGATCTTTATTATTGTGAATAAAATAATTTTTGACCAGTATCTTTTTCGGATTTATAATAATTGCAGGTACTTCACTAAAAATTCTTGAAAAGGAAAGACCAAGCCACATTCCCATTAGTCCACCAAAATTACATAAAAGTGTCATAAGAGTTGTGTCGGATAAATGTCTGATTACAATATCTGGAAAACTGTTATGGCTTATATTGATTATGCTGGCATTTGCTGGATTAGAAGAAGTTGAATAGCTTGTAAAAATAGTTGAATAATCTAGCGGGTAGTACGTGTAATAACAATCTAGTTTGCAAATTTGATCACATTTCATGTTAATTTTAATAAAGTTGTCCTGAACATTACAATAAAATCCTAAATTATTAGCTTGATTACTTTGAAAATACTCTTTTCTGAAAAGGAAATGTAAGTTACTCGGACCAACTTTTGGACATAACTTAGCAAGCTGTTTTATGTAGCATGCAGTAATACAATCAGATGCCATGTTAAAATTGTTCATATTATAATCTGGGTCATATTCAAAGCAATTTGTATCATATTTCCCATTCAACCTATCAATACTAGCTTGAGAGTACTTAATAGAGTATTGTTTGTCAAGCTCAATTTTAATAAAATTATTTCCATCATTAAAATCAGGCAAACTGTTTGGTGAGTGCACACTAATGTCGAATGTTTTGGGTGGCCTTGAAGCAAATGTTGGAACTCCTGGTATTTGTACTTCTGGCTTAACTCGAAGCGTAGGGAACCAGTTCCTATTATGTTTGATTTCTATGCGTATTTGCTTGGTGGCAATTTTGAAGCTACGCCATTGGTTTTGAAGAATCGAGAAAAATGTGAAACACTTTTTATTTTTAACATTCTCTGTGCTCTCAATGGGATTCCCAATGAACTTTAATTGACCATAATTCAACATTTCAAAACTTTCATTGAGCAGCTCAGTTGAATAATCAAATGTGCCAGTCAAGAACAACTCTGCCGCATAATAAGTTTTATGATTAACCTCGAACATATAATCTATGCTCATATTGTGAATTAAATTGAAGAATGTTTCATGTTGAGATAAACGAAATACTTGATTGTACAATTCTTCGAGTTTATACTCAACGTCTTCGTCGATTGTGCTTTCGTTAATATAATAATTTTTCAACAGTACTTGGTATTGAGTGTAAATTTCCATATAAACTGGTTCATACTTGGAGGTGGATTCCATTGAAATGGCGAATGGAAAACAAATAGTTATCCCTGGTAGTTTGTCTTTGAATATTCTTGTTACCTCAATGTTGACCACAGTTTTGCCAGCAAAATAAATTCTGAGCAACTGGATAGTTTGAATTAAAAGAACACTTGAACAAAATATACTTGTAAGGAGATTATATATTTTCTTCAATACTTTGCCTTGGTTCGCCAAATTTTTATTGAAATTATTCATGTTTGGTGGGCTTTAAAATAATGGATTTTTATATGTTTTCAGCCTGTTAGTTCACTTATTAATGAATTTATCAAGTTTATCACATGAAAAACAAATTATTATATAAATCGATTATTGGTTGTAATTATTTTATATTTTTCTAATGAGTCAGAACATCTGCTTATCAAGGTAAAATCTATATTATAGTGGTGCATTCTATTCCACGAATAACATTTTCAATAATTAACTAGTTTCATTAATATTCACAAAATATATTCAAATTACTTCAGTTTGACCTATCACTTGAATCACTTCTCATAAATTCAATAATTATTTAGATTGATCAAAATGTTAAAAAAAATCTTTACAAGAACATAATTTACAAAAATTTGACACCAACTCTGAATTAGAAATTTAAACTATTAATGAAAATTTACCAAGTAAAAATACAATAATTTTCAAATTGCTTTAATTAGAATGTTTGAATGTATTTGATCAAAAGTATGAAGCAACTGGGTTACAACTATGCATTAAGGAGTATAACCTTTCTGTTGTGGATCTCTATGTTGTTATATTGTTCTGTTGTCTACCTTTCTTACCCTGATTTTCTAGAACAGCCATGGCAATAATGTCTAGTGCACTATTATCTCCCCTTTGTGCAGTTCCATTGTTACGCACTTTTCGGTGAAATTTTGACTAGACAACATGGGAAGTTAATCTCTATACTAATAATTTACTAAAAATTCAACAAGAGGAATTCCTCTTTTCTATACAAAGTTATTTAAGCAGTTCAATGATATTAATTACTGATTTACCTATGTTACTAGGCACTTCATAATTTGATAAGAGTGTGAAATCATTCATTGCTGACATTTAATACACAGGTTTGGCACTAAAGACCTTTCTGTTTGTGTTATAGAGTTGGTCTCACAAATTAGCTTAGAATGGCCCCTACTCTTGGTTATTGGAATATTCGTAGTGTAAATAAATTTTTTAATATCAAGTTATTAATCATTGTATTAAGTTAATTTTGTTTGTGAACATTTGAATATTTCTAAAAGACTAATTTTAGATATTTAATTAATTGATAGAAAGGTGAAATCATTCGTCTACTCCTCACATATACAGGTACAGTGTTTGAAGACAAGCGGTATAATATTGGTCCGGCTACCAATTATGATAGATCACAATGGTTAAATGACAAGTTTAATTTGGATCTCGATTTCCCGAATGTAAAGTCAATAAAAATATAAGATAACAAATAATTGCAATATTGACCTTGAACAATAGCTACCATACTATTTGGATGGAGACCTGAAAATGACACAAAGTTTAGCCATTATGAGACACATCGCACGTAAGAACAGACTCGACGGACAGAATGAAAAAGAAAAGGCGAGAATCGATGTCATCGAACAACAGGTGACTGATATGAACGATGTGTTGTATAAACTCGTTTACGACCCAAACTTTGAGAAACTCAAAGCTGATTATTTGAAGAACCTGGACACAAATTTACAATTATTGAGCAAGTTCTTAGGCGAGAGGCCATTTATGGCGGGTAAGCTGTCTTTCGTTCAGGTATAAAAATATTAAGTAACCTTGAATTGTTAATTTTTATATGGAAGGAGATAGTGTCACCTATGTTGATTTCATGGCATATGAACTGTTGGACAGAATGAGACTGTTGTCACCGGAATCGTTAGAAAAAGTGGCAAATGTTAAGATATATATTGAGAGAGTTGAGGCACTGCCAGAGATCGCTAAATATCTAAAAAGTTCACCCAGGGAAAGTATTTACGGACCACTTGCTAAATGGATGCCCATGAAAGTTTAAAAATAAATTAAATCTTATTTTATAATTATTATTAATATTATGAGTGAATAAACAAATACAACAATTAATTTAATTAAAATTGAAACAGAGCAATTCTTCTTATCTCTAAAGTTATTTGATCAGAGTTTAACGGTATTTCTTCAGTCGTCCACTTCTCGGCACTTTTATCTGCACTAAAGTTTTATCCTTTTTTACACTGGTAATAATTAAATATCAATGCTTTAACGTATTAAAAAGCATCAAAACTCTAACCAGTTTTTGTGTTTTATGATTTTTCACTACATCTATGAAATGGAAGGTATCGTTTGTGTTAGATAGAAAGTTGCCATGGAGGTCATACATGAAAAATATAACTTTGTTACTAATTTCGAACCCATTACTACAGACGTTCTCATTTATCTTTGCACAGAATTCAAAAATGTTTATATCATTGTTATAGCAACATAACAAGTATGGACTTAAATGTTCATGAATAACGTCTTATGTATAATATAACAACAGGGAAACTACACAACAGGGAGATATAACAATATTTATGGCGAACACATGTACTGCAGTCCACGCACATGCGCTCAACACAAAAATTCTGTGCAAAGATAAATGAGAACGTCTGTAGATGTAGTGCTTTTAGGTTTGATCCTAACCCTTGTTTAAGCTTTTTTTTAGGTTAAACACAAACTACAAGCTAATTTTTAAGTTCCCTTTTTTATTTTTTCGAACTATGGTTATAAACTTAAACCGAAAACATGTGAGGAATTCCCATAAAGTTACACTTCTAATCATTTCAAAGTAACATTACTTGTTTCGAGAGATAAACCTATAATTCATATACTTTTGTCTCCAGAATAATTATGCCGGGCACTTCTAAACAGAATAAGTTTAAAGGCGCCAATATTCTTGGCTCCTATAAATCCTAGAATCAATTTGACAATTTTCTCGAGAAAAATAAGACGTCTATAAAATTTGTCCAGTATAGTAAGCTCCAATCCGGCTGAACGGAACACTATCAGATCAATTTTTACACAGTTAGTTTCCTTTTGAGTAAAGGAAACGCCCTCACATGAAATTGTTCCACCAAATTATTTTTATTACAATCGAACCTCGATTTAAGAGAATCCTTGGTGCGGCCAAAATTATTGCCATAAATCGAATTTCCATTATATCAAAATTCAATAATAAAATTATTTTATTAGAAGTAATTGATTGTAACAAACAGACAGATTTGTCACAAAATTAAAACTAACTAGGAGTTTTCTGTAACTTTTCTAATTTGTTATAGATTAGAATCTAATTAGATTCTTAGCTCTAATTCATATCAAATCTATATATTAAGTTTGAAATCGAATAAAATTTCTAAAAATGAAAACTTTGACAAAAACTGATAATAATAATAATAATTAATAAATAAACGATTGATTGTGATTTCAATTTTGCTCTGTTTGTAAATTTTCGACATTTTTGATGAGTTGGTGCTCTTCAGCCCTTTGAAGAGCTTTACGGGCGATATCTTTGATTTTATCGTCGATGTCGTCCACTTCTGGTCGAGTTATAGCCATAAGAAGTTCAAGAATTTCTGTTTCAATGACTTTCTCTGCGATATCTTCTCCGCAATCAATCAGATTATATGCAATACAAACGCCTCTGTGCTGAAGGTCTGAGTCCTTACTGGAGACGAGTTGAATGAGACACTGTCGCCAACAATTGGGCTCATATACTTTGCGACAAGATGCTTTACTAATAGATGTCAACATGGCTAAAGCACCGGAAGCAGCCTTTGCTGTTTCTAAGTCCTCGTCCTCGGACAGAATTACTAAATACTTGACCCGATCATTTTCTCCCTCATAAATTTTAACGGCTTCTTCACTTGTAATCAAATTGGCCAAACACTGAGTGGCTGCGCGCTTTAGCATATCATGGTCCTCATAGAGATAGTGTTCAATTCGTGAAAAGCTATGGTCTTTAAACATGGCTGAACGGACACTGGGACTAACCTGGGCTAAATTCGTTAAACCCATTAATGCTTCAAAATTTTGTAGACCACTGCAATCGGGATGTAATAAATTAATTAGGGGTCGGATCACTTCAACGCAACGCTGACCCGGAAATGCAACCTCAGGATTTATAGTAATCCCTATTCTGGCCAATGCCTGAGAGGCCAGGTTTTTGCCATTTAAAGTATTATTCTCGAGGGCTAACTTAAGCAGAGCTTTAACCCCTCCCTGTTGTACAACAATCCCTCGACAGTCTTGAAGTTCGCAAATGGCGTTAAAGACTCGGGCAATCATTTCACGACTCGTTTGACTCTGAGATTTAGTCAAAGCCACTAAAGCGGACACGACTTGCAACTCACAAAGGAGTCGACACCTTTTCTCGATGAACTCGTGGCTATCTTTTGGATGGTCTTCGGGAACGTGTTGTTTCGCAAATTTGGCCAATTCTATCAATTCTGGAATTACTTCTTGTTTTTCATAACTATTTGTTAAATTAACAAAAGAAGTGACGACACCGAACAACACCGATAAGTCTCCATTTCGAGCCAATTCAACAAGAGCACCCATTGCTAATTTGTCTTCAATCAACTCTTCTTTAATATCTGCATCGAGTGTCAGATAAGCTAATCCTTCGGCCGACCATTTTTTAATATCTTTATCTTTTGAGGGATTAATTAAGAACTGTCGACAGGCTTTTGAAAGCTTAGATGTCGAGCCATCGGCGAAAGTGCGAACGGAGGCGTCTGTTCCGCCAACTGAACCTAATTTGCACAGACCTACTAAAGCACGGACTCTAATATGATCGTTCGATGATTTATATAGGTTTTTGAGAATACCGGCCCCCATTTTGGCTAGACTCGTGCATTTGTCCTTTTTAGAAGCGGCGGCAATGATAGCTTCTGCGGCCACACACTGTTGAATGGCATCATCAGAACCGGCCATAACTAACATCATTTCCATGACTCCAGTTTGAGCCAAACAATTGTTGCCCACATCAAGCGGTCCCATCAGCAGAGCAGTGATGGCTGCGGTGGCCCTAACCTTATCTTCGATATCGAATCCTCTGAGTTTAGAATTTATGAATTGCGTGACTTTCTCGCGATAAACTTCGCGCGCCTTATCGTTATCGTTGCACAGGTATATCCTATCCAGTAGAAGGGACACATGAGTTCGAGTATTAGCTGTTATATTCATTCCGCTCTCATATCTGACTTCTTCGAGTTCTGATGCGATTTCCAGTAGATTCCAGAGTCCATCCATTTCGACAAATTTTTGGCCCCAATTTAAGGCATTGTAGTCAACGTTAGTAATGAGGAGCTCAAGAATGGAGTCTCGGCACTGACCGCTCATCATTCTTTGGGTACATCTTTTCATGAGTTCAATCATTATTGAATTTATTTGACTTTCATTCTTCTTCATGAGTTCCTGATTGGGTTTCTTTTCTTCTTTGGCGCAGAAACCGGACAGCGATTCAATCAATGTTTGAATACTGTATTGAATGGCAGTTATGTTCTGTTCGTCAAATACTTCGCTCATAAATTGAATTAAGAAATCAATTTCAATGACTTTCAGTATCTCTAACGCACTTTCAGTCGAATTGTTGGCTAATTCTGTGAGAGTTCTGATTGAAGATAATTTGATCTCTTGATCGCACTTTGATTGGAAAACATTCAACAAAACATTCAAACCATTCATTTCGATGAACAACTTCTTTGCGGCCTTTTCTCGGACCAAAACCAGCAGATTATTAGTCGATTGTAACCTCTTTTGTGTGTCGAGAGTGTCGTCAGACAAGTATTTAAACATTTGGGTCAGTCTTACAGAAGTACTCGAATTTTGTTTCGCGATTTCTTGGACTTTGATATTAAGTTTTCTGAGAACTGTTTGAATGGATGTGTTGTTTGGTTCCAATTTCTGAATATTGAGCGCATCTTTGAAGGCATCAGAATATCTGTCAATCGCTTCCAGAGCTGAACATCTTCTCAATAATGTCTTGACATCAAACGGACATATTTCCAAAGCCTTAGTCGCATATTCGATGGCATTCTCATAGTCTTCGAGTTTAAGATACGCTAAACTCAGGTTTTTGTAGAGATTGAGTCGATTTGTTTGGTTTGTCTTATTGTCGTCACATTTAGTCTTCACTAAATCCAAAGCTTTTAAATATTCTTTGACTGCATTCAAATGTTGACCACTTTTCACATACTTATTGCCCTCTTCTTTGAATGACAATACTTTGGACTCATTGTCATCTAATTCTTGAATTTCAGGCATTTCTTAGATTCGTATTCAAATCAATTCATGAGATTAACGACAAAATAATTTTTTAAACGATATGTTTTCCGTCCATTTATGGCTTTGTATTGGATTTCAAGTATCGCCGAAACTCAAGCCTATAGTCATACATACTTAAAATTAGACATACATTTTATTCGTTTGTTTGAAAAGAATGTTTATTTTAAGTTACTTCGAGCATATGTTTGCATTTATATTGTTTTGGAGGCATTTGTATCGATAGATGGCATACACTTCGTTGAAATAGTTTTTCACTCAATTCTAAAGCGTTTCTCGAATTCATTGAACTTTTAAGGCTTAGGACTGAAGAACGGATTCT